>JAYJMB010007589.1:0-10079 GCA_036873735.1 Pouteria campechiana
ATGTTTCTCTTTGTTGATTAGAAGATTTAAATATGATGTTTCTCTAATTTTTTTATATTTAGGTTTTTCGATGAATTATATATATATATATAGGGAAATGATCAATTGTAGCTGGCGTAAGAGTTGTTCGATGGAGTGGGTGTCATCTGTGCTGTCCATGAGGTGCTATGAGGGAGGGAGGGAGTGAGAGGCTTTTAGCTCCAATTTTAAGAAAAGGGAAACACACATGTATGGGCTGACAGTGACTACTTCCCATTAGTCGCTTCCCTTCCTCAATCACACTTGTCATACCTACTTCTCATTTTTAAAATTAATAAAATATTTTAAAAACTATTTCTAAACTTTAAAAATTTTTGTAATAAGACACATATCAGAAATGAGTTTAGTAACGCATATCAGAAATGAGTTTTTTTAATAACAAAATTATTTTATTAACTTGGCTAGACCAGTTGCGTTTTAAAATAAAAATAAAACATCAAATAAAACTTGACCAGGTCAGTCATGTTTCAAAAAAAATAACTAAAATACTAAATAAAACTCGACTAGTTGCATTTAAAAAAGAATTAAGATCAAAACACCAAATAAAACTCTACAAGTGTTTTGAAGAAAAAAAAACCCAAAGTACAGAACAAACTCAACTTATTCATTTCAAAAAAATTGAAACATCTAACAAAACTTAGCTAAGCTAATTGTATTAAATAAATAACCAAAATACTAAACAAAATTCAGCCCAACTAGTTACATTTACAAAAACATTAACCAAACACTAGACCAAACTAAACTAACCTGGCAGAGTTTTATTTAGTGTTTTAGCTAATTCTTTTTTAAAATGCAACTGGCTTGGTTGAATTTTATTAGGTATTTTGGTAATTTTTTTAAAACACCAAACAAGTGAGTTTTGGTTAAATATTTTGGTAATTTTTTCTAAAAAAAATGCAATTGGCCTTATTTTGTTTGATGTTTTGGTTTTAAATTTTTGTTAGACACAACTACCTAAGTTTTGTTTGATATTTTGGTTAATTTTTTTAAATGTAATTGACTTGGTTGAGTTTTGTATAGTGCTCTCATTATTTAAAAAAAACATAATTGGCTTGGTTTTTTTGTTAAATATTTTAGTAAATTTTTTTAAAATACGAATAAGCCAAATTTTGTTTAGTGTTTTGGTTATTTTTTTAAAATACAATGGGTTAGACCGCCGCATTTTTTTAAAAATAAAATAAAACATCAAACAAAACTTAGCCTAGCCAATTAAATTTACTAATGCACCGCACTAGTGATTATTAATACCGCCAATCAAATTTTGACATTGCCTTCCTATTTTCAAGCCTGACAAGTTTTTAGAAAACAACATTTTTTAAGCCTTACACTTTGATATTCTTGTGACACATAAGATATGAGTACTAGTGGTCCAATTTTACCTTCAATACCAACTTTGCTTCCATAAATATCCTTTGGTAAGTATATATTTTCAAGTAATATTTTTATAAGTTTGTGAAATTTTTAAAAGTTAAAAGCAACATAATAGAAAATTAGCGAAAACCCTTGGAATGTGTTAATAACTTTTTCAACATATAGAACTCTTTTGAAGATATTGAAGAGCTTATTTTAATAGTCTTGAGGATGTAGCACATGAGAACATTAAGAAATTATGCAAATTGGAGATATTCATGATAGAAGCACTCTAAGATTAAACAAAAAAAGAGAAAATTTAAATGATATTTTAAATGCAATTGGCTAAGTTTTGTTTAGGGTTTTGATTAATTTTTTTATAATATAAATGGCCTAGCTAAGTTTTGTTGGGTATTTTGGTCTTTTTTTTTAAATGTAATTGGCTTAGTAGAGTTTTGTTTAGTATTTTAACTAAAATTTTCTTAAAATGCAACTAGTTTGCTTATTTTTGTTAGTTATTTTGATAAAAAAAATTTAAATACTGAACAAGCTGAGTTTTATTTGGTATTTTGATTAATTTTTTTAAAACATAATTAACTTGGTCGAGTTTTGTTAGGTGTTTTGGTTAAAAAAATTTAAATATCAAATAAGATGAATTTTGTTCAATGTTTTGGTTAAATTTTTATTTTTTAAACGTAATTAGCCGAGTTTCTTTTGATTTTTGGATTAATTTTTTTAAATGTAATTAGCTAAATTTTGTTTGGTGTTGTGGTTAAATTTCTCAAGTCCGAGATTATAGGACATGGATAGTAGGACATGGGTCGTAGGACATGGGACATGGACGGGTAGACTTGGGGCATAGGACTTGGGGAGTAGGACATAGAGAGTGGGACATGGACATGGGACTTGGGACATTGAGAGTGGGACATGGGATATGAACAGATGAACTTGTAACATGGGTTGTGGGACATGGGAAATGGACAGATGGACTTGGGACATGGGACTTGGAGAGTAGGACATGGACATAGGACTTGGGATATGGAGAGTGGGACATGGGACATTGACAGATGGACTTGGGACATAGATAGATGAACTCGGGACATGTGTCGTGGAATATGGGTCATGAGACATGGGACATGGACAAATAGACTTGGGACATGGGACTTGGAGAGTGGGACATGGACATGGGATGGGATATGGAGAGTGGGATATGGGACATGGACAGATAGACTTGGGACATGGGTCGTGAGATATGGGACATGGACAGATGGACTTGGGACATGGGACTTGGAGAGTGGGATGGGATATGGAGAGTGGGACATGGGACATGAACAAATAGACTTAGGACATGGATAGATGAACTTGTGATATGGGTCATAGGACATGGGACATGGACAAATGGACTTGGGACATAGGACATTGATGGATGGACTTAGGACGTAGGACTTAAAGAGTGAGATATAGACATGGGACTTGGGACATGAAGAGTGAGACATGAGACATAAAGAGTGGGACATGGGACATGGACAAATGGACTTGGGATATGGGTCTTGGGAATGTTCTAATTTGTTCATATCCCAAGTCCATCTGTCTATGTCCTATGTCCCACTCTCCAAGTCCCATGTCTGTCTATGTCCCATGTCCCACGAACCATATCCCAAGTCCATCTGTCTATGTCCTATGTCCTACTCTCCATATCTCATGTCCTACTCTCTATATCCCAAGTCCCATGTCCAGGTCCCACTCTCTACGTCCCATGTCCCAAGTCTATCTGTTCATGTCCCATGTCCCAAGTCCATTTGTCCATGTCCCATGTCCTACTCTCCATTGTTCATTTGTCTATGTCCCATGTCCTACTCTCCATTGTCCATTTCCCAAGTCCCATGTCCACGTCCCACTCTCTAAGTCCCATGTCTCAAATCCACTTGTCCATGTCCCATGTCCCATGACTTATGTCCAAAGTCCCATGCCCATGTCCCATTGTCGCTATCCCATAATCCTGGACTTGAGAAATTTAACCACAACACCAAACAAAATTTAGCTAGTTACATTTAAAAAATTTTTTATCCAAAAATCTAACAAAACTCGGCTAATTGCATTTAAAAAATAAAATTTTAACTAAAACATTAAATAAAATTCATCTTGTTCAATGTTTAATTTTTTTTTACTAAAACACCTAACAAAACTCGATCAAGCTAATTATGCTTTAAAAAATTAACCAAAATAACAAATAAAACTCGACTAAGCCAATTGCATTTAAAAAAAAAAACCAAAACCCCCCAACAAAACTTAGCTACGTCATTTGCATTTCAAAAAAATTGACCAAAACACTAAATAAAACTTGGCCAATTGCGTTTAAAATATCATTTAAATTTTCTCTTTTTCTTTTTTATATTTTAGAGTGCTTCTATCATGAATATCACTAATTTACATAATTTCTTAATATTCTCATGTGCTGCATCCTCAAGACTATTAAAATAAGCTCTTTAATTTCTTTAAAAGAGTTCTACATGTTGAAAAAATTGTTAACACATTCTAAGGTTATTTGCTAATTTTCTACCATGTTGCTTTTAACTTTAAAAAATTTCACAAACTTATAAAAATATTACTTGAAAATATATACTTATCAAAGGATATTTATGGAAGTAAAATTGGTGTTGAAGGTAAAATCAAACCACTAGTACTCATATCTTATGTCTCACGAGAATATCAAAGTGCAAGGGTTAAAAAATATTGCTTTCCAAAAACTCGCCAAGCTTGAAAATAGGATGGCAGTGTCGAAATTTTGATTGGCGGCATCAATAAATCACTGGTGCGATGCATCGGTAAATTGAATTGGTCTGGCTAAGTTTTGTTCGATGTTTTGTTTCATTTTTTTTAAAATGTGGCCTGTCTGACTTATTGCATTTAAAAAAAATTTAACCAAAACACTAAACAAAACTCGACTTGTTCGTATTTAAAAAAAATTATGATAATATCTAACAAAACTCAGCCAATCCAGTTATCTTTTTTTTTTTAAATTAACGAGAATACAATACAAAACTTGACTAGGCTAATTGCATTAAAACAAAATAACCAAAACATCAAACAAAATAAGGCTAGTTGCATTATTTAAGAAAAAAAAACCAAAATATTTAACCAAAACTCACTTATTTGGTGTTTTAAAAAAATTACCAAAACACCTAATAAAACTTAGCCAAGCCAGTTGTACTTTTTTTTTACAAAAAACTTTAGCCAAAACACTAAATAAAACTCGGCTAGGTTAGTTTAGTTTGGCCTAGTATGTGGTTATTTTTTTTAAATGCAATTAATCGGGCTGAATTTTGTTTAGTATTTTGGTTATTTATTTAATTCGATTAGCTTATTTGAGTTTTGTTAGATGTTTTGATTTTTTTTAAATGAATAAGTTGAGTTTTGTTTAGTATTTTGATTTTTTTTCCTTCTTCAAAACACTTGTAGAGTTTTAATTGGTGTTTGATTTTAATTCTTTTTTAAATACAACTAGCTGAGTTTTGTTTAGGCACAGATGGTTAAATCTTTAAGCGTCATGATCTGAAAATTTTATGAGCAACTTTTGGTGAAGGAAAACCAGATCAGACAAAGGTAGGTTCGATTCACTTTTCTTGTGCTCATTTTCTAGTGATTCCTTTGCATGATTGGGGAAGATGGGAAGAGGGAGATGGGTTTTCGTCGCCCATCTAGTTGGGGGAAGATGAGAAGTAAGTGTGACAGGTGTGATTGAGAGAGATGGGAAATAGTCGCTGCCGGCCTGTATGTGCGTATTTTCCTTTACTTGGAGTTAGAGTCAAAAGCCTCTCACTCTCTCCCTCCCTCACTCGCAGCGCCCCATAAATGGCTCAGATGAGGCCCGCTCCATCAAACAACTCTTATGCTAGCTACACTAAAATATTCAGTGTAGCCTGCTATATTAGATCATTTTCCATATATATACATAATATATATATATATATATGTATATATATATATGTATATATATGCAGGACTTCGCATGGTTGGTGCGGGCGTGATGTGAACTGCACGATCCCTATGAACGCATCCTAGCCCTCCGCCTGTGCCGTGCCTCAACTTGGAATACTCGCACTACCTATCTCGCACAGACAGATACCCGTGCCCCTCTCTTTCTCTACGCCAAACCCCATTCTTTGTGGAGATACCCCTTCCCGTGCCTTCCCATTTCGCTGCAGATGTGCTGCCCTTGCTTCTTTGACAGCACACCTCGGCCACCTGGAAATTTGTCAAGGCATCCTCCCTCCCAAGCAAATCACGATTCAGTAAGTGGTTTGTTCTCTCTCTCTCTCTCTCTCGTCTGACTCCTCCTGTCTCCTCCCCCAAGCACAAACCCATCTCAGATTTGTGGCTTTGCTTCTTATTTTGGGCTATTCGTTCTTTCTGGGTTCTTCCACTCTATTGCTTGCCTATTCACTTTCTTTGACTATTGAGATTGAAAGGGCTATTTGAATGCGAAATGGATTTTGCGTTTTGGATTGTTGAACTACTTTTTGAAGATTGCAATTGAGGAATTTTAGCTGCTATAGAGAGGGTTTTATGGTTGCTACTTAAATTGGAAAGGCATTGAATTTGCAGAGCAGGGAAGACTGACTTCATCCTTTTTTTCCATGGAAACTTCTTCCTTTTCTGCTACCCAAGAAAAGCAGCAATGTACGATGAAATCTTTATGCAGCGGAGTTTGCTATTCTTGGACAGCCTCAAGGTGAGAGCTTTAGTTATCCTCCTCTTTTGTTTTCTATTCTCTTTGACTGTTGATTCCACATGTTGGAAAAAATCAGGATTCCGTGATTATGTTCCATCAATTGGTGCTGGAAATGCATCTTTAACTCTCATTTTTGGGTTTTTAGCTTTCCAAAGAGAATTGGGTATTTGTCATTTCATTTTAAAATTTCAATTGTAAGATATTGCATGGGTTTTTTGATATAGTATCTATCTCAATGATAGATTAATCTCTTTCTTCCTACTTCTAGAAGTACAGTTGTTGGGAATCTGAGGAGTGTTCAAGTCATGTGAGTTCTATTAAATTTGGACAACTTTGCCTCTTTATTACTTTGGTAGTGGGTTCCATTATAATTGGCTCAAACTTGGCTCTTTTCTGGTCTCTGGTAGTAAACTTTCGGGTGAGATCCTTAAGGAAGTGGGCCAGTTGCAAAATATAGATGCTATGTAAGCCAATTTCTCCAAGAAACTATGAGTTCATCTTCTATTTTCTTTATTATTATTGTTATTATTATTATTATTATTATTATTATTATTATTACCTTTTGGTCTTCTGGAAGCTGTATTTATTCATCATTCACTGTGGCTGATGTCCAGGATTCTGAACAACAACAATCTATATGGGCTAATACTTGCTCAGTTGATGAACTGTTTCAATCTATCCACCTTGTGAAGAGTTTGGATCCATTTTCTTTTGCGTGGGTTTTTCCATACAGCCATCTCAATGATAGATTAATCTCTTTCTTCCTACTTCTAGAAGTACACTTGTTGGGATATCTAATATCTAATAGTCAGGTTGATATAAATGGCGGGCTCACTTTTATAGATTTCTGCTAAGTTCTGAGTCTGCCAACTCTTTTTGAGTAGCTTAGAAGGGGAATTTAGAAGGGGAGTTTCCTAAAATTTCTATAACCTTGAAATGGTTTCACCATTCATCACATATCACTAGCAACTCTATGATAGACATGCCTTTCTATTTTGTATTCTCATGTTGCATTTGGATTTCGGGATTTCAAAGATCTTAGGATGCAGTTGTACTCAGTGGTAGAGTATTTTTAATTATCTTACAAGGACCATTGAGTTAGAGGAGTTCAAGAAGGCATCAGCCGTAGCAGCTAAAAGAGGGGTCAACCTCAGGCTTTTTAGATGCAGCTGTTGTATTATCATAGGCTTTGAAGATTCTGTAAAACTGGAATGAAAAAAATAGCATTCCATGCTGTAAAAGATGCTGCTCATTTTGAGCTTGCGCTTTTGAACTCATTGTGTTCAAGTCTCATGTATTTATTTTACAAAAGATTGAATGAAGAAGTTCTCTTTTGTTGTGATCTAATGGCTTTTATTTTCTCTTTGCCTAAATGGTGCACTTTCGAAGCATGACCAACATCCTTAGCTGTTTAGAAGATCTTAAGTGGAATATAGTAGCTCTATCTCATAGAGATTTTAGTTTAAGCACCATGACTCTTTTTGTAAAAACCATTTCTGTGCACTAATTTTTTGAACACTTTTGGGATTAGCTTAATAAATGTTTTAATGTCTAGCATAGGATATTTAAATGATGGAATATGTAAATAGTGGACACATATAGCATTGAATCTCAAAATAATTTTATTTGAGCACCTTATGGGGTAAAATATTGGAATTGAATGGCTCTAATGAAGTCATCACGTAACAAGCATAATATTTTCATCTCAAATTGCCACAAATGTTTATACAAATACATGATCCATGCATGAAATGCATCTCATCAACAAAGTTGAAATAGGCTTTCCTCCATGACTTCATGAAAGGAAGAATGCTCCAAAATCCTAAAATGAATCCCAATCCAATGATAGTGTGAAACCAAAATTTTTCATTTTCTTCATTATCCTATCTTGTATTGCCATCAATAGGACCTGGGCATTTTTTTTCTCCTTTGATGCCTACATGTGACAAAATGCAAAATAACTACATGGTTTGGATACCCAAGAAGTTGCAAATATTCCCATGAAAAAACATAGAAGAATGATTTATCATTTCCCAAGCAAGCCCAATTTGGATGCCTGGCTGAATAAAATTACAATGGTTTAATTTAGCAAAGACTAAAAATGGAAGTGCTCCATCCATGCAAGAAGAGCCCCATAATTGAACCCACAAAGTAGACAATTATAGTCTCCATCCCTGCTCTTTATAGTTCATGGATTTAACTACATTGGCTAACATATAAAGAAATATCATTGATGCGGCTTGAAAAATGATAAAATGAGCTTGACCAATTATCATGGAAGCCAGAAGAAGAAAGCCATTTGAATTTATGTTAGCATTTGAAAAATAGGAATCGAATTCCATACACTGGTTATTGTTACATCGTAAGTTACATAGAAATATTTGATTCTAAACAATCAAACACCAAAAAAAAAGGATATTATGTTCACACAGACACAGGCAGCAGCAATGGCAACCATAGAGAGTATCAATGGCCTATAAGGCAGGGACCGCTGGGTGTTATCGTAAACCAAATGTTGGCCACAGACCTTGCAGGGTCGATGAATAAGTCCCACCTTATGTTTTTGAAGGTTTACTAGCCTTGCAAAATCTAGGCTGTCAATTTGCTTTTCGGAGGAGGTAGGAATATCAACAATCACATGCCCTTGCCCTGCTTCTAATTTCTTATTGATTTTCTTACGTACAAGACCCATGTAAGAATAATAGCCTCTTAAGCATGCATAATCTTCAAGAGAAAAATCACTATTGTCACAAGCATTCCTCCAACCTATAACTCCCACCTGAATTAGAGAATCCAGGTCGGCATGATCAAATTGTAAGAAAAAGAATATAAAGTGAATGCTGTCAATTGTTGCTATTATTACATCTTTCATTGTTGGCAACAATTTCCCAACTCTGGAAATAGAATTCCATTTCCAAAGCCTTTTCCTCAGAAAGGGATGATGCCCTTTCTAACATTATTAAACAAAATATGCTTAATTTTTAAAATTCCACCCAAATATTTCCATGAAATTATCATACTCACTGAAACAAAATGGTTACTATGAATTCTTTCCAAATTCCTCATTGACATGATGTTTGGTATTTCATAACAGCTCCTATTTCAAGTAATACAACTGAAATCACTAAAATGATAATATGATCATAAGGAATTAGCCTTCTAATACCCCATGATGCATCAATCTCAATGATCTATAGGTTAGTGGAAGACATGGTTTCCATGGGAAAAAAGGTGAAGTCAATCTTCCCCGCTCTGCTAATTTAATACCTTTCCAATCTCAGGAGCAACCCCAAACCCCTCTCTATAGCTACTAAAATTCCTCAGCTACAATCTTTGAAAAGCGGTTCAGAAATCCAAAACACAAAATCCATTTCCATTCAAACAACCACTTCAATCTCAACAGTCAAAGAAAGCGAATAGGCAAGCAACAGAGTGGAAGAACCCAAAAAGAACAAATACCCCAAAATAAGAAGCGAAGCTGCAAATCTGAGAGGGGTCTATGCTTGGGGGAGGAGATGGGAGGAGTTGGACAAGAGAGAGAGAAAACCACTTACTGAATCATAATTTGCTTGGAAGGGAGGATGCCTGGACAAATTTCCAGGTGGTCGTAGGGTGTTGCCAAAGAAGCAAGGGTAGTGTGTCTGCAGCGAAATGGGAAGGGGCATGAAGGGGTATCTCCACAGAGAATGGGGTTCAAATTAGAGAAAGAGAGGGGCACGAATATCTATCTATGCAAGATAGGTAATGCAAGTATGCAAGGTTGAGGCACGACACAGGTGGAGGGCTGGGATGCATTCGTTGGGATTGTGTGGCTCGCATCCCGCTTGAACCAAACACCTTCTATGAGGAGCCCCGCATAGAATCAAATCCTATATATATATATGTAACACCTGAGGGTGTTAATTTTGAGTAATTACATGTTTGATCACACTATAGTGTTATTGAGTGTTAAAAATGA
>JAYJMB010007590.1:9701-20243 GCA_036873735.1 Pouteria campechiana
AATTTTTTTAAAAATGCAATTGGCCTGACTGAGTTAATTAAATATTTTTATTATTAAAAAACTCATCTTTAATATGCATTTTATTCTAAAGCTTGTAAAAGTTCAAAGTTAGTTTTTTAAATAATATATTAATTTTAAAGCTCGGGTATCCCTAATTGCTATTTTATTAAAACGCAACTGGTTTGACTAAGTTTTATTAATTTTTTTAGACATAAATTATTCCTATTTTAAACTATTAAGAGTATTTTAAAATCAATTTTTATATGCATTTTTTTGTATTTTGTTTAATTATTTTTAAAACGCAATTGGCTTGGCTGAATTTTATTAGGTGTTTTGGTAATTTTTTTTAAATGAAAACAAAGAAACAATGAAATTCTTGATCATGTGACAATTAGTGTTTTTTTTTTTTTTTTTTTTTGAAGCTTCAAATTTGATGGGCACAAAGAAATCAGGCTTTAAATTTGAAGGGAGAGAGAAAACCATGGCTTTGTGGGTGCGTTCAGTGTAACAAGATGCAACATCACAAGTGAATGTGGATTGCGGTTTGCAGAAGAAGCACGCACCCAAAAATCTCGCCTCACTTGTGGGTGAATTCGTATGGATGCCTGGGTGAAAGTTAGGTATCCTAACCGGACTAGGTGACAATCGATTTGTGATATATGAATTTATCTTTGCATTATTTAGAATTTATATCAAAACACCTCCATGCGATTTTTTGTCAATTGGACCACATAACTAAAGTCGAACGAATTGTTCTTTGGAGAACCAAGCCATGCAAATTTCCTGTTGTAGGAACAATATTCACTTAGTCACAAGTATTGGAGCCATGAAACTTATGATACATATGCAGAGGGATTGAATCATCCTACCATCAAACATATGCGGGGGGATTGAGTCAATGATTCTGCATTGTTTGGAAGATCTTAGCCCCCAAGTGAAGAACTCTTTAGGAGAATAAGAGAACCAATGAAATTTTTATTAGCCGTCACTTACCGTTGGAAAATTCTGTTAACGTCTTGAAGTCTGAGGGCAGCGGGACAGTGAAAATGCTCCTTCCAGATCGATCTATTTTTCATGACCCCTAAGTCCAGGATAAGTTGCCGCTTCCTGTTACTGGACTTAGGGAGATGTTGCATGTGCAGCTCAAACTTGAGAAGCGTCCCATCTATGAAAGAATTTGAAGCAGAGGTGCAGCTGAGGACGCATAACAATCACCTAATTATTCATCTCAAGGGCATATTTTGTTGTCTATCTTTTTCTGTAAAATAAATATTATCGGCTTACATTATTTGGTTGGAGCTTGATTTTCCTGCTTTGCAACAGGTCTTGGGCCATGCAGTCCTAGCATCAATACTATGGGCTCGTGCAAAGTCTGTTGATCTGAAGAGTAAAGCTGCCATAACGTCCTTTTACATGTTCATTTGGAAGGTAAGTGATGAACTAAGAGCTACGAAAAGGTGTTTCTATGATGATCGCTCATTTGAAAAAGCCTTTTCTGTTTAGTGGCCCAAGTATTTGTGCATGTGGGACCCATTTCTCCAGAGTTCATTGAGTCTTGTTAAATTAAAGTTTCTTTGTGACCCGCATGAAATCTTGCCTTGTAGACTCCATTCCAGCTTGTTTAGTAATCTTAAACTGCTTTTGAATCTTCATTCTCTTGCAGCTGTTTTATGCCGAATACTTCCTCATACCCCTGGCGAGATGAAGTTCAGATTATTGAAACGGAAGAAACTGGCTGAGATGCGTTGTTGCTGGGGAGTTTGGGCGTGGCGCATATAGATCAGTTTGGCCGTGTTGGTTGTCTGCATGTTACACATGTAGACCTTTTTAGTGGAAGAAGATGAGGTGATTCTAAGTGGCATGTCTGTGATGATACCAAACTTCATGGATCAGCAGGCTCCCCATTAATGGGCCATCGTCCTAACAGGGATTCTGCATGATGCTTGTGCTTATTAGTGGATGCCTAGAATTAAAAGAAAGATAAAAATCAGATAGTTTTGGGGCCATCAGATTAGCCTGACACCTTTTACTTGTTGTCCTAGAATTAAAAGAAAGGTCAAATCAGATAGTTTTGGGGCCATCAGATTAGCCTGACACCTTTTACTTGTTGTCCTAGAATTAAAAGAAAGGTCAAATCAGATAGTTTTGGGGCCATCTGCGCAGATTTGGTTTACACACCTGACGAATTGTCTCATTTCTGCGTTGTCATGCCTCCTAAATTGGCACACTCTTGAGATGGATGCAGCCTTTTTAAACCTGCATTTAGTGGGTTTAATGAGACATGGAGAAGGGCATGTAAACGCATTTTAAGTGTAAATTAGAAACTTATATATATATGTACACTTTATTTTTTCTTCTTATTTTTATTATTAACTTTGTACCTATTATTAATATATCATTATTTCATAAATATTTTATCATTATTCACTTTTTAATTGATATTATCTTATTTTATTCGACATCATTTAAATGTTTTTATATGAATGGAAATTATTAAAAACGCCTGATTGTGCAGCCAATGAGCATTCCAAAATCCAAAGCGATTTGCTTTACAAGCCTCCCTCTTGCATGGCTGATCCGCCATCTTGCGCGGGAATAATGATGGCACCTTATTAAAAACCATTGAGAAATTGATCTCTCGTATCTGTCAGGCAGCATTCCAGAGCTGAAATCTAACTCTAAAGAGTCAAACCGAATGGTAACTTATTGATTTGAAATTCAAAACGAACTTAAAATTCTTTGCTAATATGAGCGGCCTGATCACAACAATATCTCAACGCACCCTAAATTCGAATGTTGGTTGGAATCTTTTCTTTTGATTAGTTATTTAAGCAGCCAACTGATAGCTAGCTATTAGTACATTTTCTATATTCAAAGGATGCATCCGTGTCGTCGATACTTACTATCCTCAGGTTTTCTCTATCTAGTAACACATTATAAAGAGAAGTTAAGACCTAATAAATTCTTTATTGTATTTTTAATCTATTTCTCCATCAGGGTGATGAATTACAAAATATTTGTGGAATAAATAAAATAGCTTCAATTAGAAAAAGACACGGAAAAAAGTATGCTGGGCAAGCATGGAAGAAGTGAAATGGAACCTCTCCATCTGTATAGATTGGCATGGATAATTTTGAACGAATCGGGCATCTTGTGGATGCCCATAATCTAAACCTACATGGATAATGATTATCTTTTGAGAATCCTAAATTATCTGAAGAAAAAAAATTACTTCGCAAAATCTTTGATTTTGGCCCTGTTCAAACAGCAAAGATGGCTTCAAACATGGGCAATGCAGAAACTATAAGCCAATGATGAAAAATCCCAAGTGGGTTTTCTTCAGGCTGATTGATTATCCGAATTTCAAAAAAGAAATCAAAAGAAAATTCAATTTACTTATGCTTTATATCATTTATTTTATACCTGTTCTAACCAAGTTTCTTTAACTTTTCAATCCTTTCACACTTGTATGTTAACGTTGGAGACTACAGCTTATGTGCTCTACTCAACCAAAACTTCCCAACCGACCTCGTGAAATGATGCTCTTCCATGCGACAATGACAGATTGGTCCGTTCAAACAGCACTTCTCGGTCTGTTTCGTTTTCAATCAGCTTTCTTGTGCACGTGCATTTGGTGCATCAGGAAATCCCTTTTAACGGATGGTTGCCGTCCTGCACTCGACTCCTCTCTTTGAAGATGAAAAGTCGAATTTTTTTTAATGTTTTGAAAAGACGCGTTTGGATGCTCAAATGAAATAGAATTATGAATTTATGGGGCTTTATCATTGTAATTGTCTTGCCAAGGGGATTTTTCCTGGGAGTCCTTCTAATAGCATACATATATCCAGAGAGATCTTTGCATAGATACATAATCCTGCGTAAAATGTAATTCACATGTGATCCTACTAGAACTGTTTACATAAATTCTAATTACAGTTAATTAATACTTCTATGATGCATTAGATGGATGACTATGATCTTCCATATTTCTTTCTAACAGTAAAACATCAAGAAATACGAGATAAATTATAAAGGAACATGGTATTATACTAACGGAATTTGGATTATATCTTGAATGAATGCAAAATTTTAAAGGAACATTTTGTTTTTTTGCTATTATGAATATTAAATAAAATCTAATCCTTCTATCTTAATATCACTCGTTTATTAATAAATCAAAGATCATTTAAATAAAACACTAGGGTGGGTCAATATCCATTATCCAAAGTTTTTTTTTTTGTAGGACCCAGAGGATATAATCATACATCCATATCTTTGTTGAAAGCCTTCATCTTATATTAGATTATGATTCTACCAACTTTTGTAACATTCTAATAGATGCATAGATTGATATAAGTAATTTTTATATTTTGTATATAATCTTATATATTTTTAAATAGCATGGTCAACATAAAGCTTTGATAAAAATGATATCGCATGTTTTAACTAATAGTGTTAAGTATGAAGATTGGATTATATTTAGATTAATCATCTTAAGTTGACTTAGAAATACAAAGGAAAGCTTCCTTTGAACTGTTTCCCAGCACAGAATATATATATATATATATACATATATATATATATATGCTTTTTGATGAGAAGATGGAATGATAATTAAAGTTATAGAAATATGACACGAAAAAGTAAATTATTGAGAGCTAGCAAACGTCACGTTAAAGGAAAAGTGGAGGTCTAGCAAGAAACATCTGATCGATGGATTGGATTGCATGCACATTTCTAGTTAGTAAGGCCTACCCAACAGAGCAGTCCTGACCTCCCAAGTTGCGGTTGTGCATCATAGATGACGCGATGAGAAGAACACAAGAGGAATTTTTGAACAATTACACGCGCCATCCTTTTCGTCAAACAATGATAGATTCCAATGGGAAGAAAGGGGCCAAAGAGAAGGCTTGCTTTTATTCTATGGCTGGAAGTGAAGAACGGATCTTGAAGGTGATAGATTCCATCTTAGAATCGGTAGGCCTTCCTCAAGGTCTCAGATGGAGAGTAGAACTCTACCACCAAAACTACCTTTTCGGCTTTCTACCTTCAAATCTTGCGGATATCGATAGGTCTTTGGACTCCTCAATCATTGCCGCGCAGTGTTGGTGGATAATTCCGAATGTCCCAGTCGGCTCAATCGAGTAGCCTCATCTTATTCATGGCCTGCGGTTGCATCTAATGCACAGATGGCTTAAAATCACAAATCATATATATATATATATATATGTGTGTGTGTGTGTGTGTTTGGCTAACACTTGAACACTTAAGGCCTTAGACAAGTGGTTATAAACCTTAAAAATAAGTATCAAAATTTCAATAAAGTCGGCCTTACTCGAATCACAACCCAACTTGAAGCTTAATTAGATTATTCAATAACAAAATTTTTAAAGATATCTCCAACACTCTCCATCATTTGTTGCTTTCAGTCTTAGTCTATCTTCAGCATAATTATGAATTATTGTCAACACAACCAAACATTATGGATAGAAAAATCAAACATCATAACAATTAAATACAATAAAATAAAAATCCGGTTTCTTTAGTAAAATATTATTCTCCCCATCAATAATGAAAATGCCTCTCAAATTAGCATAGCAGCCTGCCTCCCTTATGTGAACTGACACATCACGCGAAGAAGCACTACCGTAAAGGTTCCACGAACAATCTTCCACGCTCTTCCATCACGTGCTAGCAACTTTTGGGCACCGGCCCTGCCTCCTCCAACTCCTTCCGACCACATGTATCTTATCGTCGCACATATATTACTTCCTGCCTACCATCGTCTGCAACGTGAGCCACCCAATCTCAAGAGTGGCTCAAAACTCTCTCTAGCTGCTCCTCCTGTTGCTTCATAGTAGGTTTTGATCTGTTGTGGATGTCTTCACTGCCGAAAGTCTTCCACTGAGACTTTCAATGATGAATCAAGGGCTGAGAATGGATTGGGGAGGAGTGCATTCATGTGAGGAAGAAGATTGCAAAGGGCAATGATCACATGCAGATCATGGATGCAGCAAAATCATAAAAAAGAAAATGGAAGATGGATGAAGCATGTGAGATCGGTGAAGAAATGCCATGTACCGAATTTCATGTGTGCCCACCATCTTTACTGGGGAAACAGGAATGAAACAGTGATCAATGCCTGCTTCATTTTATGGGGGATAGATATAAGCAAATGCATGATCATCAGAAAGGGGTGCAACTTGGAGTGAGATCTAAATTCCTGTCAAATCCTGCATCTATCTCTGTTTTTAAATCTCACAATCTTAAATATTTTGAGCTTACTCTAGGATGATAAATTAGGTTAGTATTTTGGGTTGTTTGAAATTTATATTTTAAATAAACTAATTAGAATAATTTCAGATTAAATTTTACTTAGTTACAATGTAAGAAATCTTTACAATGTTGATTACGCTGCCATATATAACTAATTATCCATAGATTTACGATTGCATTTCTATAGTCATCTTATTGTCTAGCATTCTTGTAAGATGCAAACAATTACAACCATTTATTGTAAAAGCTATGAAAACTTACATAAAATAATTATTCCAATGAAATTATAATCTAAGAAATTAAAAGAGATATAAAGTCTAGTTTTTCAGAAAATCAGGTTGAAATTCGAATTAGGTTTCTAAATTCTGAACCTAATCCAATCCAATTATGTTGAACTCCTTCATTATAAACTTTAAAAAATTTTAATTCAACCTAGTGGTCGTCAAGCTGATTGCATGCATGAATGATGCTTGTGGCTCCGTGGCTGTCCACCTTGGAATGTGGTTGATTGAACAGATGTCTTGTAAAAGGGCTGCTTGATATACACACATCACTGCTGTGAAGCCTCTCCTTTGACTCATTCACATTGAAACGTACAATGCGGCCACCCAAGTGCCATGATTTCTCAGAGAGAGGGAGAGGGAGCACGAAAGTGAGGATGCTTTATGCCTACCAAGCTTGATGGTCGAGGATGGTCGCCATGGAAGAAGAAAATGCCATGGCCACTCACCCAAGTGGGCCCCACCACCCTCCCATCACTTTCAGATATTCAGTCTCTGGGTGAGTGAGCTTTATGGTGGCCATCAATGCCATCTCTTCAGATAGCCTTCTCATGATGGAGAGAACACCACTCATGGTCAGACAAGCCCCATCTTCTCTTTATTTATTTTTATTTTTTATTTTTCATGATTTTTAAAACATATTCTCCCCATTACAAAACAAGACATCCCACGCACAATTGAGCCATGCTTGTCACCACTCTATGGCAATAAAATATGGGCGTGTTTGGGAGTTGGCAGAAGAAGATAAAAATAAGTCAAACATAGTAAAATGAAGGGATTAGTGCAGGATAAGGATTAAAAATAGGGTGATAAACATAAAATTTTTGAATAAAAAGAGAAGTCCATGATTTAAAATATAATGATGAAAAAGTTAAAATTATTAAATTAATTGAGAGTGCGTTTGATACGAGTAAAAAGTGGTAAAAATGGAAAGAAAAAAAGAGCCTAAAAATTTGAAAAATAATGCAATATAATAAAGGATAATAATTAAAAATAAAATAAAGAAGATAAAATAAATAAACTTTTTTGTTTTAAAATGGGAGATGCCATTAAAAACTTAATTACTAATAAAAAAATATCATTGCTAAGGAGTTAAAATATTACCCCATATTAAATGAATTAAAAATGGGTATAAAACTTCCTCAACTCTTTTCCTTTGTTACTGGAGGTACCTGAATGACATATTAATTAAAAGAAAGTGAAAAAAAGAGAAAGAGATTTCCTTTTTTTTTTTTCCCAAACACACACTACAATGAAGTAGCCAATTGGGTCATGTGCAAAGCACCCGTGAAATAGATCATAATCCTACTCTCATCTAGGAGTGCAAATCGGGGCCAATCGATTCAAACTCAAGTGTAACCCGGACCTTTGTGATACCAATTTTGGACAACATGCTTGGCCGACTGGGTTGGGTTCGAAATCTTAAATTGGATCTGATATAGGCAATAGGTTAAAAAATTGATCTGACTCACATATAATAATAAACATAAAAAATAAGTTACTACTTTAGATTTATGGATGCTAAACTTGTGTAAATGTTATCCACATGTTATTACCTCTATTTCCTGTTATTGTTTTTTTATTTTATTTCACTAATTTATGCTCCTCACCTAAATGAGATAATTATAGCAAACTCTTAAAGTGTTGGAGACCATGATCTATTGTAATGCACCTGTTTTGCTTATTGAAGAACTTTTACTTAACATCTTAACAGCTGAATAGGTGATTAGTTTACTATTGTCAGATTGTTGGTTTCAACATATTTTACCTATAAATATATAATATAATAGAACATATTTCAACAACTTCAATCATGAATCGAACATTGGTTCTTTATCAATATAATGAAAATTCAAATTAAAAGATATAACTTAGGGTAAGTTAAAAATTTATATTTTTAAATCTAGATTTATTATTTAATTTTCTATATTTATGATCTAACTAGATTTATGTTTGTATTAATTTCAATATAAATTTTAAATATTACTTAAAATTTTGAATTGGAGAGGGACATTTGATACAATTTTTAAATTTTTTCTAAGTCATAGTTCAATATACTTGTCATGAAAATCTTGTGGCCGGTAGAATTATACAACCCAAGTGTTTTTTTGGTTGCATTAGCAACTTAATTAAACTATACATAATTGTATATGTGGCTTTCATATGTTGCCCATTGATTCATGCTTAGCTGGTTAAATGGCATATGCCGTGACATGCTGCCTCTTCTGTAAGGCTAAAATAATTTAAACTTTCCATCAAATTTACTGGCATGATACAAAATAGTATTAAGGTTTAGACAAGGCCAATCTGACCTGCCATATATACATAGGGTTGGATAGAAATTTTTATAAATAAGATTAAGGCTTAGATAACCCAACATGAACAACCTGAACCCACCCGATCTGCACCCGAGCTCTCATTTTCCACTCACATGGCTCAAGTGGTGGGAAGGATTCTTTGACGATTCGATTCTTTCCCTTTTGTACTGTATTCACTATTCAACCCACTTTTAATTTTTGGGACATTTGCATCAGCCCCAGGACAGGTGCTGCCCTACAGTCCTTGGCTGCACCAATCGGCCCACATTTTTCTCATCTTCACTGATCTACACCGTTGATCTAATTTCTACACTACTATACGATCCATCGCTCAAAATCCTCCCCTTTTTGAAAAATATAAACCGTCCAATTTCTAATTTATATTGATTTGCTGAAATTAGATCCATGATATTGGCCCACATCCTGCTGACTAGCCATATGTCTCCTGATAATTGTACTATCCATGTGGGGCCAACCTGATGATATGATCTCATACGGTGCAACAGCCCACACCACCGACGCAGCTGTTAGTGGAGTATAATGCTGGCATGTGATGCAACGTATGTTACGTACAGCATTTTTATTTTTTTTTTTAATAAAAAAAAAAGCGTCTGCTGCGTTGGCCGCTCTTTTCTCTGCTACTCATAATTGTAGGCCGCTTTTGGTGTTGGAATATGATTTTGGTTGGTGTTATTCGAGCACCAAAAGCCGAAGACTGGGTTGATTGCGTCCAAGGCATGGGTGGTGAATGGTGGTCCTTTCGCTGTGCAATTGTAGCGGTCGACAAGACATGGCATACTGTGGCTTGCATAGCCCACATGAGCGTGTTTGGTGTGCAGAATACAACCTTCCCATGTGGAAGATGCGAGCACAGAAGTCTCCTTTTCCGTTTACCACATTAAAATGTGAGACTCAATGCAGGCCCTTCATTTGAGAAAATGGAAATATTCATTGAACATATACATATATAGGAAAATAATTAAACATTATATACATGTTCGCTTTTTTTAGTGGAAAGATTTAGTAATATTATAAGCATGTGTAAAAATAAAAAATTAAAAATGTACATATAAGAGGAGTTGAAAAGACCACCTTCCACCACCAACTACACCAATCCAAACCAATTATGCCAGAAAAAATCAAAGGTAAATATGCATGCACTTCAGTTGTTAAGACATAAATGGCTGCGGGCCACCGGATTTTACCCGACACATGCGTCTTGGAATCAACCGCCAAGTGCAATGAACTGCCGCTGATCCATCTCCACCGTATACTTACATGCATCTGAACGCATCCGGACCGTCCTCCATTAAAGAATTTCTTCTTGCTTGTGGGATTCATAAATATATAAAAATACATTTATCCTTTCCGTATCATTCTTCTCAAATGGATGAAGATCACATAAATTTTATCACATTTCAATATATGTGTGAATTATTATACATAATTTATATATTTCTAAAATGGTTTAGAAATTTGTGTTACTCTTGGACGGAGGAGTGTCCCACTATGGAAGGATAAACAGATTGAGGGGTGCAACTTGCGTTAGATTTAATTTAAACCCAAATTTTCTGCAATACTTAAGCTTACTTTTTCCCAACTCAAGCCCCAAGAAACATAGTTAAACTCAAACCCAATTTAAAATTGGTCATATCTCATATTAGGAT
>JAYJMB010007590.1:20343-49318 GCA_036873735.1 Pouteria campechiana
ATGATTTCAACATAAATATTTAAAATTTTTATTATAGTTAGAAACTAATGTTTATGTATATGGTTACATGTTTATATTTAATTGTAGAATAAAACAGGGCTGCTAGTCTACTACAAGGAGAAAAATTAAATGAGGTTTGGTTATTCAAACTTTAATACTTTTTAATTATGTTGTTGTTTTACATTAGTTTGAAATATGAATGAGTAGTTTTAACTTTGAAACATGAATAGACAATTTTAAAGATTGAATAGTATGTTATTTTTTCATTTAGTTTAAAATATGAATGATAAGTTTAAATAATTATAATTCAATTAATCAAACCGTTACTAAATTTTCATCAACCGAAACTCAGGATTAGGCCAAAGTTGCACCCCTAAACAGATTAAATCTTAGCCGTTTATGTTGCATTATCTCAAAAGCGAAGATTGGATCATCCGAAAAATTGATTATGCATTTCGCAGTCCAAGCTGGATTCCTCTGAGTAAGTGGGTGTGGTCTGTTGTTGGTGGGCAGTATGTATGTCTGGATGTTATATGCGGAACCCATGTTTAAAATCCCAATTTAACCGGAGCCACCTGCCAAATCCCCGCTAGCCTCCTAGTGCTCTACAAAAGTCGGCGTGATATCAGTCGGTTCAAGCGGCAATAGGATCCAAGCATCGTAAAATTGATCGAGAATCACGCTAACTTTTTTTTTTTTTTTTTGGTAAAGTCTGTGCGTATGAGTTGAACTTGATTGTATCCATTGTTTTAGAGCACATCGGTATGCTGAATGCCAGCTTTTGGGGTTCTCAACATGAGTAAAGGATGCGTGGAATGTTCTTTTATCTCCATGATAGATTATCAAGTTCCCATACTAGGCACGAGTATAAGACATTTGGAGTGTAAGTTAAAACTTGTGTGATTGGTGGACATTTTATCTCTATATTTGCTATTTTTTCTTTTGTGTTAAAGGATTTTTCATGTAAATTTTGGTAGGTATTCTCTGCGAGTGCAATTGTGATCCTAACAATGTGGGCCACGGTTAAATGATCGGGATCGTTATTCTGATGGGCAGAAGCAATGGAGGGAAACCCCAAAGAAGGGCTAGTTGAGGTTCCCAATCTTTGGAACATGCTTCTTTCTCCAACATCTCGATGTGAAACCGAAAACCAAAGGGAAGGAAGCAAGATCAGACGTGCAACGACATAATTATCAAGACCCGAAAAAATCAAAGTCAAGCATATCTCATTTCCTCCAAGTCAATATCTTATCTCTAGAACGAACCTCTTTCCAGGCAGTAGCCATCCGATCAATGAATGCGCATACCCCTCCTAATTGCTGGATGGAAACAGCCAGAGCCAGAGAAAGAGCTTCCCCTTCGACCTTTCAAGCGGCCAGAACTCGGGCCGGCCATTTGAGTCCTGAGTAATTGCTGATCTCGCCCAAGTTGCCCAAGTAGTGCTTGAAATGGGCACATCAATTAAGTTTGGGTATTTCCGGGAAAATTAGTAACGCCCGCCTGGGCAAAGTATTCGTTGTCCAAAACAAGAAATGGACTAGCATCAGCCGACCAGCTTGTCGGGGCGGGAGTTGAAAATGCTGCAAAATCCCATCCATTTCAGACATGGAAAATATTGCACGAGTAGTAGCGTGTAGACTCCATAGCACGAGTAGCGGGGACTCGGCTCTGCAAGAGTATCAAATTCCCCCGGGCGTGGAAAAAGAGCCGAAACTGACGTGAACGAACGGCATCGGTAGGCAATAAAGGCGAGAATCTCGTTACTCTACACCTGTGAGAAAGGGGTCCTGACCCTCCGACCTTAGGAGCGTGACCATATCCAACTGTCCAGTACAGGTGTAAAGAAGCTGCAGCATCTGATGGCTCTGGAAGCCGCTAACACCTCTTAAATGACTTGAAGTTACGTTACTCACGGGCACATGGCCCAAAAATAGTATTCAAACGAGAGAATTCAATTCAAAGGGGGAGCATTTTGTTACTCTGGCACAGGCAGACGCTCCACACTCGTGCAGGCATGAGTCCAACATCTGCGACTCGAATTGCAGAAGCAGAATCGTGGGGCACTCACTAGATTATCAACATGGCCAGAATTTCATTTATCTGATCATGGGAGCACATTATTAGTTGACATTTAGACCATCTTTGAATTGGAAGGCCCTAAAGCTTGCCCGGGAATGTCAATGGATTCCGTTGAATAAAACCCTCGCTTGTTAGCAAGAATTCAAGCGTCTGACTCTGGGAACACGAGATTGATGATTAAAGGCTACTTAAACGTCGGACGGAACCCAAATTCTATTCAAACGCACTTCATAATAAATCCTAAAAATCTCTCAGTATGTTCCTGTCCTGCGTTGCAGGATGCATTTATGCTCTGGGAGTTGGATAGGGGAATCCTTCCCACCCACTTATTTTATATGATTGCCCACCTTTGGATTGTGAGTGATTACAGGACTATCATATTAAAATATTTTGGCCATTCGACCTTAAAAGGCTTGTGAGGTCATTTCTTCTTTTGGTTGAATTTAAAAATTCAATTGCTCAAACGGTAAAAATATTGTTACTTTGTCATGTTTCTTATTTTCTAGTGGGGAGTAACGCATACCGTCAACAATGGAAATTAAAATATGCATAATTGCATGTGATACTAATGTCCATTTCAAACAGTGCATGGGACCCAGAGGGTATATTTCTTAAATTCCTTTTAAGGCAGGGGCAAGTTTTCTATTTCAATCCGGACTGTTTGACTTTGCTGAAGATTATTATTAGCTTATTATTATTAAGCACATGGAATTAAATAAGTAAAAGATTGTTTGATATACCTAAATAAATGTGTTATAATCATTGTTGTTTTGTTGCTTTTGATACAGATGAAGTGAGACGCCGAAAGAGTAAAAGATTAGATTCTCCTTGTAAGCTAAGTGATATTTAAAATGGGCTAATTGAAATATTTAAATAATTTAAATAAATATTGATTAAATTAATAAATATAAAAGTTAAAAATAGTTAAAATTTTAAATTTAGTAAAAAATATTTAGAGCATTTGCAACTCTATTTTAGTCAAACAACAACCCATACAAAAGTTTGAGTCACTAAAAAAGAGGTGGAAAAAAAAGAGAAAAAAGTGAAGGAAAATAAATAAAATTATAAAAAAAATAAGGTAAATAATAATAAAATAAATAAAAATATAAAGAATAATGAAAAAATAAGGATAATAATGAAAACATAGATATTAAGATGGTTATATATTCAATTAATTAAAAAAGAATAGGAAAAGAAGGGGGAAAGGAGTTTTTGCCTGTCCTTCCATCGGCAAAAACATCACTTGATCATTAAAAGATCAAAAGGTCCAAATGGGCTTAGGCGATAATATGTTTGGTAACAAGAAGATTTTTATTATCGAATATATGAGGTGAGGTCACAGGTAAAAGGAAACACTTGAATTATGAAGGTTAGTTGGATTGTTAAAAAAAAAAGAAGTAGATAGAAAGACAATCTCCAATACCCGTATTTGAACTTTCCAAAAAACTAACATGCGGAAGCTACAAAATATTTTTAAAAAATAATTTTTTATACTGGGATGAATTAAAAATGTAATGCAAGTCTAACTTTTCCAAAATCAAGCTACTGAGTATTAAATAGGTTTGGTCTTGAGTCTATGTAGATAGGGTGCAATAGGAAGTAAAAAATAGATAAATTTTAGATTTAGTAAAAAGTATTTAAAGCATTTATAACTCTATTTTAGTCAAATAAAAACCCATACAAAAAATAGAACTAAGGAGAAAGTGAAGGAGAAAAAATGAAAAAAGAAAGTGAATAATGATAAATATTTGGGTCTCACCCAAATCGCTCTCCGAGAATCTCGTGTGAAGATCCTACAAGACAGAAAAAATATGAGAGGGCGCCGGGAGTGGTCGCGACACAAGCACTTTGATACTCAAGTCAGTAAGGGACCTTACTAAAGATTATAAAAAATAAAAAGAGCTTGCTTTTTAGAGAACTTATACCTGGTATATTTATAATTGAGCATTAAAGATATACATAATCCTAACACAGATGAGATGAGGATTCTTGTTAGATGATGATTCTGAGAAATACACACTTTAGTTTTTTTAGGATTTCTCTTTAGGGAACGGTTCCAGAGTTTCACAGAACTTAGTTAAAAGAGGTTTTCCATTAGAATAGAAATCTAACATGGCATAGTGCCAACTGGATAATGGATATCCGGTATTAGAATTTCCTAACACTAGTCCACCCTCGAGGAGATGTGGTGGAACCTGTGTTGTCATTTCACTCAATCTTATGCGTCTACTTTTATTAAGTTCAATTTATAGAGATGTATTTTCTTTATTATTATTATTATTATTTTATTTTTTTGCCTCTTGCAGATCCGTTTTATGCTTCTGCAGATCTGTTAAGTCAATGCTTTCTGCGGATTCGTCTTACGCTTCTGTAGATCTAAGTCGACACTTTTTGTAGATTCGTTTGATGATTCTGTGGATCTATTAAGCCAATGCTTTATGCGAATCCATTAGATAATTCTGTAGATTCGTTGACACTTCTACAGATCCATTGAACCAATACTTTCTGTGGATCAGTTTGATAATTTTATGGAACTGTTGACACTTCTGCGGATTCGTTGAACCAATGTTTTCTGCAAATTTGTCTAATGATTCTGTGGATCTATTGACCCTTCCGCAAACCCATTAACCCAATGCTTTCTGTGGATTTATCTGACGATTATGTGGATCTGTTGACACTTCTGCTGATCCATTGAACTAATGCTTTTTGTAGATCTATCCGACAATTTTGCAGACCTATTGACACTTCTGCAGATTCGTCTGACGATTCTGCGGATCTGTTGACACTTCTGCAAATTCATCTGAAGATTTCGCAGATCCGTTGACATTTCTGTGGATTTGTCTGACGATTCTGCAAATCCATTGACACTTGCGGATTCATTAAGCCAATGCTTTCTGTAGATCTACTGAGCTAATGCTTTATAGAGATTTGTCTGATGATTCTATGGATTTGCATATATAATTTTTGCACTTCCGAAATCCTTTCATGTTTCAAATTTAGGTTTTGGTTTTCTGTTTCACGCTTCTGGAATCCCTTCTTATTACCAGTTCGGGTTTCGATTTTATTGATTCCCCGAAATCCCCTCCTATTTCAGGTTAAGGCTTCGGTCTTCTGTTTCATCCTTTTGGAATCCCTTCCTATTACAAGATCGAATATTGGTCTTCACGATTAGTTCCTTGAATTCCTTCCTATTTCATGTTTGGGTTCCAATCTTTATGGTTATTTCTCTAGAATCTCTTTCTATTTTAGGTTCGGAATCTTCATAGTTGGTTCCCCAATATCCCTTCCTATTTCAGGTTTGGGTTTCGATATTGAATTTTACTTTAATTCAATAAAAAAGACATTTGTGATAAAAATGTTTCATCAATTAAAATATAATATTTTGCAAGAAAGTATAAATTGAATACTCAATGACATAAAAATTATAATCATGAATTTACTATAGTATAAATATTCAAGTAAATTAATCTATTTTGCTTATTCGATGGTCCCAACTATTGGAAGATTGACTCTGTTATGGTATCTCTTCCCTGCTCTTTGGGGATTGTTACTCTCTGTCTACTGGTATGCTCTCTTCTATTGTTTGTACCTTCCCTTCCTCGTCCATTATTGATTGCATATATTTGAAGTCTTCCTCTTTTGATTAAAATTTTAATTTCTTCCCTGAGTTGCCTACAGTCTTTGATATTGTATTCCCTCCCTTTGTGGTAAAGGCAATATTTCTATGATTCTAGCCTCCCGGGATCCAATTTTAGTGGGCGAGGTTGAGGAAGGTAGCCTTGATTTTTTTATTTCTTGAAAGATGTACGTGCGAGACTTGTTCGGAGGAGTATAGTTTTCATACCTATCTTTAATGGAGAGATATCTTGCTTTTTTGGATAATTCTCCTTCTTGTTGCGGGAATCTACTATAGTTGCTTGCTTCAACAAATTCTTCCGTATTAATATGCCTATTTAGCACTTTTAGGAGTTCTGAGTAGCTTTTAGGTGGCTCTAGATGTAGATGGTATTTGATTTGCTTGCTTCTGATCCCGCTCTGTAATGCTGCCATTGCTATGGTTTGATCTTGTTCGTCAATATTGAGAGTAAGCCAATTAAACTGATCTACATATTTTCTAAAGATTTCTCTCTCTTTTTGTTAAACTGTAATCAACGACTCCATAGTTCATTCTTGCCTCCGTTGTCCGATGAAACTAGTTAGAAAGCATTTTCATAGCTCTCTGAATGTACTTATAGTTTCTGGCTCCAAAGTATGATATCAGGACAGTGTGACTCCTTTCAATGTTAGTTGGAAGGTTCGACATTTAATTGCGTTAGAAGCTCTTGCTAGATTTATCTAGCCGTCAAATCTGGAGAGGCAAGTAAATCTGTTGTACCATTGTAAGTGTTCACATGTGGTACTTTAAACCCTTTCAGGAGAGGTTTTTTCATGATTTCTTTATAAAGGGTGGTTGCTCAATGATTCCCATGTAGTTCATGAGTCTTTTGGGAATTTTTCTCTCTAATCTTTTGATTTTTTCCTCCAGGATTTTATGGGCTTTCGTTTGTACTTGTGATTGTGCTTCTTCTTTCCTTAGTTCCTAGATGATTCTGCCATTTGGTTGCTTTTGAATCGGCTCCCTGACCACATTAGTGGATATGGTTGGCTGATTGGTGGTCCTCATGATATTGTTTTCATCCGAAAGCGAAACTGCTTAATTTTTAACTTGGGCTATGGTGGGACACCTTCTCTCATCTCTGCATTGATGGCTCCATTTGGGATCGGCTAATATAAAGGCATGGCGTTGGGTCCTCCTCCTTGTGTATTTAAGAGAGGGTTTTGCCTTTGAAGCTCATTCATAACCTCAAAGTTGGCTTGCGGGTCTGTAGTATTCCTGATTTCTATCTGAGGAGCAATATATGAATCGCTGGGGGGGTTAAGAGCTGGTGGTTGTAGATGGAGATTCTTTTGAGGACCATTTGAAAACATCCTAGTGTAGAACTGACTTTGCTTCCTTTATTGTTGCATCATCTGTTACATTATGGCGTGATTAGCTTACAGCAGTTGCTCAAGAAACAGATCAGTTTTGGAAGTGGATAAACTGATTCTTGAAGGGTGTTGATCAATAACAAGAGAAGGATTATCCCTTGTTGAAAGGTTTAAAAGAACATTCATATTGGTTGGTTGTTCATCTGACATAGCTTTACTTCAATGAATGTTCTCACAGACGATATCAATTTTTGTCGCTCTCCGAGAATCCTATGTAAAAATCTTACAAGATGGAGAAAACGTCAAATGGCACTAGGAGTGGTCGCGGTACAGACACTCCGACGCTTAAGTCAGTAAGGGATCTTATTAGGGATTATGAAAAATAGAGAGAATTTATTTTTTAGAGAACTCATATATAGTGTATTTATAGTTGAGCATGAAAGATATACGCAATAGGGATATATGTAATTCTTACACAAATGGGATGGGGATTCCTGTTAGAGAATGATTCTTAAGCGATATGCACCGTAGTTCTTTTAGGATTTTCCTTTAGGTAATGGTTCTAGAGTTTCACAAAATTGCCTTATAGTTGTAAGAAGTTTTCTATTAGAATAGTAATCTAACATGGCGTGGTGTCAGCTGGACATTGGATATTCAGTGTTAAAATTTTCTACTAATAAAATATATGAAAATTTTTTAAAAAAGATAAAAAATTATGGATAATAAAACAAATATAAATCATAGGATAGTTATATGGTCAATTAATTAAAAAAGCATAGTAAAAGAAGAGAAAAATGTTTTTGCCACCTCCTTCCTAAGCAAACAAATACATGTGGCTTTCAGATTCGGAGGTGAGAGGTAAAAGGAAACTCTTTAACCACACGTAATAGAAGGCCTGCTTTCGGTTTTTTAAATGATAAAAAATAGCAATTTTCTTTACTTGTATTACGAAGAGTAGCTGGACAGTCGAAAACAGACAACCTCCAACAACCGTATTTAAGCCACCAATGAGCTAACATGCGTAAGCAGTAAAATACTTTAAAAAAATTTATACTGTGGGATGAATTAAAAATGGAATGCAAGTCTAACTTTGCCTACTCTGTAACCCGTCGTCGCATGAGATAAAGCTATTGATTATTGAATGGGTTTGGCCTGATATTACTCTCGAGTCGACCAGATCCACCGATGGACCGCTAATTAACTGACTATTGAATGTTTCATATTTTCATGTACACATAGTACTTTCTTGTTTTGGGGGGCAAGATACGGAAGGCAACAATCATGGATGCCGCAGTTCTTTATATGGGAATGTGCTGCTGGCTTTAAAATATTTCGTGTGATTGACTACATCTGGGGCTGTCCACATAAGGCATTAAATAAATGGAAAAGAGACTGAGACGAAGTTGGTGGCGTTTGATTAATATTTTAAATGGTTTGGAAAATTTTCTATCGGCCGATGGAGAACAGTCTGTGCCATGCCAGCCCAGGATTGAAATATCTGGTGGGGGGGTCCACCTTGTAGTGGAAAATTCCAACTTGGTGACCTTCATTGTCAGTTTGTCACACAAATTCTAAGTGGGTATTGTAGAAGACTTATTCGTCTTATTTGGCTTTCTACCAACTGAAAGTGGAGAAACTGAAATAGTAGTTGGATTTCTAGCTTACTACATATCAGAGAAGATTAATACAAATCGCCGCTAGAAAACGTAATTTTCCTTCCCTTTTCAACTCTGGCCATCAATTGGGCCCAAAACAAATGAAAATTCCCAGGCATCCTATTCCCCGCAGGTGTTTTGATTCAATTATGGCAACTCCACTCAAATTTCAGTAGGGACCTTTTGCTTTAAGCCTTTAACAGTAATTAGATTAAGATCTAAGCCGATTATAATCTTTAACGTTATCTGTTTAATCAGGAATCTAAAATATTATACCATAAAACACTCATTCCTGGACATAAAATTGGAATGATTTAAGATATAATACGAACCTTTTAAATTTTTCTTTTTTCTTATGGGACCCGTTGCCCGTATATAAATCTAAACTAATGATTCTAGGAAATTTTAGAATATTTTGGTATTTGGTGAATTAATTTATATGAATTTTATATTTTGCATATAGTTATAGATATTTTTGGATTTTACTGTCTACATGGAACTCTTGATTAACATAGATATAGTTTATTTTGAATTATTAAGTAATGTTAAAGATTATGATTAGCATAAAACTACTGTGATAACCGGAAATAAAAAGGTTGCCCAGGAGCTTCAACAGACGTAACCTCATTAAATCAAATCCCATTTTATAATCGTGTATGAACGTTGCATAAGATTCCGGGAAGCATTAGAGCGGAGCAGAATCAATAAAATCAGGCAATTGTATTTACTTCGAATGGGAAACGTATTAGGTGGTGTATCGCCACTCAAACGACTATTTCAGGCCACTGATCAAAGATTCAAATCTTCCAATTTTGGGGGTATTTCGAATTACGTCATTCCCCGCAAGAACATGTGATCTACTTTCGATGTTTGGAGATGGACATTGAATTCGTATCATTAATTAGAGAACGAACGCGTATGTTTCCGTCAAACACGTATTCACAATCTTGTGAGTCCGACGGTTTTAACTGGTGCAGGTTGAGCCATCGCTTTCAATCTCAGCCATTCAGATTGCAACGGCGAGAACTGCCCGTTGATTATTCCTCACAGCGTCGCTGTCGTTGTCCCTTTGAAAAACAATCTCCATGGGTATACAAATCACAGCTTCACTCCGCCACGTTACCGTTATTTTCCCTTCCAAGGCAAGCACGGGGGCCAACTCAGGATATTTATATTTATAAAAGTTAATTTATTATTATGCTTATCACCACTTATTTAATTAATACCTATATAATAATTCCAATTGAAGATTTTGAGGAATCCTAAGGTTAATCTCATATAAAAAACACATTAGGGATTCTCTTTTTATTTCAATTGCGGGCCCACCGCCTGTACGGCATCGCTCCAATCCGCGATTTGGAGGACGACCCGAATGCAATGTACGGATCGGTACCGTCAAAAAAATATGCTTTCAAGCAAGCCAATACAACGCTGCAATTTTTCTAAGGCGAAAACCAGAGTGCATCGAAAGTCGCGACAATAAAATGGAATCCGAATTTCAGATGAAGGGTGTATGGACGGGTGCCTGCAATTCCAAAGCAGAGAGGATTCATGCGACACGTGCAAAGACTGGCGGACGGCTTGACACGAAACATGGGCGCCAGTTACGTCTCGCAGGTGGTAATTACTATTTCGGCACGTGTGTGTCGCGCCGGACTACGGCGGTGCGCTGCCCGGTCCTTGATTCTCACCAGGACACGGGGATAAAAAAAAGAGGAACGAGAAAACGATACGATTCCTCTTTCTACTCTCGGCCGGTAAGATGCACAAGATTTGTACCATTCTCTAAAAAAAACAGAACGGCGCTGATGCGTATCAGAAAATCGGGGCGTCCATATCAATTACCAAAGTAGTCGGCGAAGGTGATCCTCTGCAGTTAAACCGCCGTGCACTTTTTCGAGGATCGTACCGGAATTAGCCGGTCATGTTTTTTAGGCGCTGCTCCGGCGCATCCGCCTGCGCCCAAGTGAACCTCGGCATGGATGCCGGCCGGCGTATCATACACGCAATTGCTCGGCCAAGCAAATCCTATCTTTAACACGAATTCTGTATCATTGCCCGACAAGGAGTCGTATTAAGGAATAAATCGTTCGATGGATAATTATGATAATCTCCAACCTGCATATTGGGCTGCATGCCTTTCAGTGTAGATATTTTAAAGGGGAAATTAAGATAAACGGTGCAGATCTGTGGGTGGGAGTCCGCACTTGTCCCGTGCGAATGCGTGGATACAAATGCCGTCCCCCCACACTATGGCTAAAAATAATAATAAAAAACTGCTGGGGAAGACTTTCTGCGGTCGCACAAAATCAGGTCAATCACGGTTCAGTCCAAATCTTGCCGGTATTTCCGATAAGGCTCCCGGTGGCAAATATTTTAGCGTATGATTATTCTGAGGAGTCTCTTCTAAAATTTTCACTCAAAATGATGGAAGAATGGTGTAAGCCTATTGCATTTTTTGGCCGTTTTAACAATCGTATCTTTGCAGACAATTTCTCTGTTGGGGACGGACTTACATCCGTTTTTGAATCACGGACTTGTGAATTGTAAGCTCCGGTTACAGGAGTATACAGCAGCCAAATAGGGATTTTACCAACTTACCTGACATTTTTGACCTTATCTTTGGGAGAAAGAAAAGATCACGGACGGTCAACCTCCCGCAAAGCGTGGAAGGTTAGGATCTTTTCCCTACCAGGCCTCTGACTGCTTTGAGGATCTTTGACAGTCAAAACGGCAAACAGTGAAAAAACGCATTTTTGAAGGAAAATATGCAGACTTTAAAAAAAATATATCTACTAATCTTTTGCAATTGATCTTATATTACATTGTCGGCTGCATGTTACGATTATATTACATTTTCATAAACACGTTTCCTTTTCTTTTCGTTTTTCTCCTTTGGCGCGCGCGTCTGTAGGTGTATTGACAAAATGCCCAGCCATTTTCGTTTTGCCTTGCACGTGCGAACAGTTTCAGGAGATCGACCGTCTTCACGGCACCGTACGTCTGGCTAAGAATGACGCACCTAGTGCCGCGTAACCCTGTGCTAGGTGGCTTCGTTCTAAAATAGAAAATCTCCATAACTGCGTCGGTGCCCCTCTGTTTTCCAGCTCGCATCCGGACTGTTCATCCATTGGCTGGAGAGCGCGCAGGTTCGGCACGTACCTGCCGTGATCCATCCCATCCAGTCGATAATAAATGAAAGGCTGAGATCATTTATATACATAAACCTTTATCAATCGCTTTCTTTTAGCTCCTACGATTCAGCCCGCTAACGGCTCCGTAGAAATTGTAGTCGGGAATTATTATTATTATTTTTTCTCCAAATTCATCTAATCAAGCGAATTTCAGCTCATAGGTCTTTGATTCGGTAGCTGATGGAAACAGAAAGGGGCCCAAAATAAACGAAGATTGCGAAGTTCGGTTTTGACCCCAAAAGATTTGGATGCGTTGTACCAAATTTAGGCCGATCCACTTATCGCCCGTGACAGAGTATCACATGCAGCTTGCTTTTGTGGCCAACACCAATAAATAATTATGACGCATTTTTTCTTTTTCATGGGGTAATCATGGTCAGGCCCACTCTTCCCACGGCTGAGATCATCTACTGTGCCATTTTTTTATTATTGACTTTTAAGAGCTGTTCGTATTATTTGCATCCCCATTTTTATAAATGAATGTGCCAATGATATGAACCTATGCGCAGCAGCAGCTTACGTTATTGCGTGTAGATTTTCTCACGCTTGCGAAATCGTCGTCCGTGTCTAATGTGCAAGCATGACATCCGTAGAAGTGTAGAAGTTTACTCGCACGTGCGAGCCTGCTGGCCCAGCGTGGAAAACCGTGTTGCGGGCGGCCCGCAATTCAAGGCGAGGGTGACCGACATGTCACCGGTGAAAAGCGGAGTACAAGCATATATGCGAGAGGCGTTGGGCCCCTTCAAGTGGGAGAGCATATAAGGCCGAGGGGGGGAGCAGTTCTCGGGTGCAGAGCGCAAGGACCAGAGCTTCTTCTCTGGTTTTCTCTTCCGTATTTCAGATGACATTGTGGTGTTTTCGCTTTTAACATTCGTAGAGGGCTTCTCTTCGTCCGTTCTGAGCTATCGGCGACTGGTATTTCTCGGCCGTGAAGATGGGAGGAGATAAGGGGATCAGTCTGGAGGAGATCAAAAACGAGCAAGTTGATCTAGTAAGACATATCAAGTTCCCCTCCCTATTTTTCTTTTTCCATGACTTGGGGATTTTCTTGAAGATCTATTGTCATTTGCTGATGTTGGATTGCGTTCGCGTAGAAATTATAGATTTCGTAGAATTCAGTTACGTTTTTTCGTTTTCGTTTTTTATTTTACTATTTATTTTTATTGTTCGTGTTTCTGTTTTTCTGATCGAATCTGATAACTATTTGTTTTTTTCGTGCGTTTCTTCTCCTGATATATTTTTAAATTCTTCTTCTTCTTCTTCTTTTTAATGTTCATTTTTTATCACTGTCGCTTGTTTTTGGCGTCCGAGTTGCAACGAATATCCTTAAAAGGCGATTCGACGATTTTCTGTTTAATTTTTGCTGTGTTCTTTAATTGCTGTTGTTTTTTTTTTATTTTTATTTTTATGAAGGGAAGTCTCATTTATGCTTCGATATGCAACACGAGGGAAAAAGCTTTCGATTTTTGATTTTTCTGAAAAACGTTTTTCCATATTTTAATTGGAATTTCTCATCTACTTAAGCAGCAGCAGAAGGATTTTTGAACTTGATTTTCCAAAGGAAATAAAGCCGAATGGATTTCCTCCCTTCCTTTTCAGAAGATGGACTTTTGCTCTTCTATTAAGAAAAGGCAACGCATCTTTACCAAAGATATATAATATTTCCCCGTATCAATTGTTTTACAATTGAAAGATTGCAGTTTAAACTCTTTTCTATTATATATAGACGGTATCCGTAATCGAAAATCCAAGATGTTAACATTTTTATTGCTGCACCTCGTTTCCTTTTCTGATCAATGAAGCCATGATTCGGAAAACCCAGGCCATTAGTTGATCTTTGGCCATGGCTCAGAAATATCATTTGATCTGACAATTTTAACATCTTCGACAAGATCAAACCCGAGCAGCGTCGATCATGGCTATTGGCATCGCTTGGCACTGGATTTTTTTCTATTCCTAAACATGAGAATCAATGGCATGGATTACCAGATTGTACAACGTTGACTCTTGGACCGCCCCTTCAACCGTTTTTATCACCCGATTAGAATATCGAAATTATTGAACTGCAACTTCTTCAATCCGAATGAAGTAATTTTAGACAACGCAAATTTCCTGTACTAGCCCTTTGATGGATTTTGTCAGGCAGACTTAATGGCCTTCCGCCGAAGAGGGTTTCGTTACAGGGAATGCGTTTTATGAGATCATATAATGCTTTTTAGACGGGTGCTGTACATTCCGTCGTACTTTACTCTTTTTCCGATTTGTCGGCTTTTTAAAGCAGTAAAGTCTTCTCGGCTCTTCTCGCTGCTGCAGCGCCAGCACTGAAAGAGGAAAGAAGTCGACTTCCGTACGAGTAAAGATCGTCCGGCACCGCGGCGTCTTAACTTTGGTTGTGCTTGTGGTGATCTCCCACCAAATTGGGAAGCCGGACATCGACACCCTAGTATGGGTTCATGTTCTCCCATAAAAAGCGATGTAGTCGTTTTCACGAAACGAGATTAGCTTTTTGCACCTTATGTTCACGGCTGGCCGGCTGATTCAGGGCCGGATCAGATCTCGCTGCACGTTTACCAATGAAGCTTTTGCAACGGCGTCTGCTGATGACGCAAAAGAAAAATGGCGAAAGCGCACTTATTTGGGGGTTTGATTCGTCGGCACGCACCTTTGCAGGCTTTGTGGGTCCTTGCTGACCCGTGCATGAGCTGGTCAGTGCGTGTGATCCGTTTTCAACCCACCCAAAGTGGTAGACATGGCCCACCTTAGCATCTATGCGCATGTCAAGCAATCTCCATGCCGGCCCACGTGCTCCGGTCTGGCTGAAGGTTTTAAAAACGAGCTTACAGTTACACTACTCATTATCGTTTTCTGGTCATTCTAGGAGCGGATTCCAGTCGAGGAAGTGTTCGAGCAGTTGAAATGTACCAGAGAAGGTCTGTCTTCGGAGGAAGGAGCCAATCGGCTTCAGATATTCGGACCCAACAAGCTAGAAGAGAAGAAGGTTCGTTGTCTGTCATCAGTCACTCTTTAGTCTTCAGGGTCATTTACCGTACATGCGTTGCTTACTCTGTATTCCTTTCTTGTTGTTACCCCTTTCTCTCTTCTATTACTTCTCTTAGAGTGGCTTACTGATATCGAAATTTTGGACTTGAAAAAACAGGAGAGCAAAATTCTCAAGTTTCTTGGTTTCATGTGGAACCCTTTGTCATGGGTCATGGAACTGGCTGCTTTAATGGCTATTGCCCTTGCAAATGGAGATGGCAGGCCTCCAGATTGGCAAGACTTCGTCGGGATCGTTGTCTTGCTGCTCATCAACTCGACAATTAGTTTCATTGAGGAAAACAATGCTGGCAATGCAGCTGCTGCTCTGATGGCGGGTCTTGCACCAAAAACAAAGGTAATAGGATCATAAGGAACTGTGAAGCTTGCTGGCATCCATTCCACATTAATGTATTTGAGCTTAGTTATTTGGTGACCTTGATTTTCTTTCAATTCTTTTTAGGCTTGATTTTCTTTAAATTCTTTTTAGGTTCTCAGAGATGGTCGCTGGACTGAGCAGGAAGCAGCAATTCTTGTGCCAGGAGACATCATTAGCATCAAATTGGGAGATATTGTTCCCGCTGATGCCCGTCTTCTCGAGGGTGATCCCTTGAAAATTGACCAATCTGCTTTGACAGGGGAATCCCTCCCTGTGACAAAAAATCCTGGGGATGAGGTGTTTTCGGGTTCTACTTGCAAGCAAGGTGAGATTGAAGCTGTAGTCATTGCGACTGGAGTTCACACCTTCTTCGGAAAGGCTGCACATCTGGTTGACAGCACCAACCAGGTTGGACACTTCCAGCAGGTTCTCACGGCCATTGGAAACTTCTGCATCTGCTCGATTGCTCTTGGAATGATTGTTGAGATCATTGTTATGTACCCTATTCAACACCGCAGATATAGGGATGGGATTGACAATCTCTTGGTTCTCTTGATTGGTGGCATTCCAATTGCAATGCCTACTGTTTTGTCTGTGACCATGGCCATCGGATCCCACAGGCTGTCTGAGCAGGGAGCAATTACCAAGAGAATGACTGCAATTGAAGAAATGGCTGGAATGGATGTGCTCTGCAGTGACAAAACTGGCACACTGACGCTCAATAAGCTGAGTGTTGATAGGAATCTGATTGAGGTGTTTGCAAAAGGTGTGGACAAAGAGCATGTGATCCTGCTAGCAGCCAGGGCATCAAGGACCGAAAATCAGGATGCAATTGATGCTGCCATTGTCGGGATGCTTGCCGACCCAAAGGAGGTAGTAATCAGTCCTCCTTTCAGATAATTTTCACCTTTCTTGCTAAATTGATTAAATCTAACCGTATAATGCTGGGGGCTGAGGATTTGTGAAATTTGAAAGTATATCAGAAGCAACGATTAACATTTTTGAAAAATCTGAACAGATTCTCATTGTTAGGTAGGAATCTATATACATTCTTGACATTTGAGGCTGCATTTACGTATGCAATTATCCCCCCTTGGTGAAAAGTGATAACCTTAATTTACTGTCATTCATCAGGAGCAGGTGGTGCCTCAAATTTGAATGGGAAAGCAGTACCATTGCAATTGGTTTCTCACTAGTAATACTAGAGAAGAACAGCTTAGATTGCTCATTTATGTAATACTTTTGATCAATAAATACATCTGAACACAGTAAAATTGGTCTGGCGCCTCAATTTGGAGAATATATCAAATACCAGGCAATCTTAAATCTTTTGCTAATTGAGCAAGTGACCAATTGGCACAATACCATACCAATCAAGCTTCCTGTTTCAGTGTATGTTGATATTTCATGTCTCCTCTGACAGGCGAGAGCTGGCATTCGGGAGATACATTTTCTCCCCTTTAATCCTGTGGACAAAAGAACTGCTCTTACCTATATAGATGAAGTTGGCAACTGGCACCGTGCTAGCAAAGGTGCCCCTGAACAGGTACTCTCAATTTTCTGCTATTTTGCTATTATGTGACATCCCATTTTTCTCTTCATCTTTTGAAGGACTGATAGTTCAAACTGGTAGATCTAAAGTTGTAGACAAAGGTTATTCAGTATTGCTAAGGTTGCTGACTTTTTCTCTTGGTTTGTCTATGTAAATAGATCTTGACCCTTTGCAATTGCAAGGAAGATGTAAAGAACAAGGTTCATTCAGTGATTGATAAGTTTGCTGAACGTGGACTTCGCTCACTGGCAGTTGCAAGACAGGTTTGTAACCTCAAATTTCTCTTTCACTCTATGATTCTATGATCATTATTTCACTTACTATTATATTCCCCTCAACTTATATTTTTATATTTTTTATTTTTGTATGTTCCGGCAGGAAGTGCCTGAGAAAACCAAGGAGAGTGCTGGAGGACCATGGCAGTTTGTTGGGTTGTTACCCCTCTTTGATCCCCCAAGGCACGATAGTGCAGAAACCATCCGCAGGGCTCTCAACCTTGGTGTCAATGTGAAGATGATTACTGGTAATTTTAGCTTTCCTTATCTTTTGTTTTGTTGTTTTAATCCCAAATACCCAAACTGATCTGCTTTTTTGCTCTTATACTTCTTCAGGGGATCAGCTTGCAATTGGCAAGGAGACTGGGCGAAGGCTTGGTATGGGAACCAATATGTATCCTTCATCCTCATTGCTTGGCCAAGACAAAGATGCATCCATTGCAGCCATCCCTGTTGATGAGTTGATTGAGAAGGCTGATGGTTTTGCTGGAGTATTTCCAGGTGACATTTATTGTGGCATTTTCTTGGCACTGCCATGATAAAGAAAAATCATGTAGCTTATTTTCTCATATGGTTCTTGTGCAACAGAGCATAAGTATGAAATTGTAAAGAGATTACAGGAGAGGAAACACATCTGTGGTATGACTGGAGATGGTGTTAATGATGCACCTGCTTTGAAAAAGGCTGATATTGGAATTGCTGTTGCTGATGCAACTGATGCTGCTAGAAGTGCTTCAGACATTGTTCTTACAGAGCCTGGACTCAGTGTCATCATTAGCGCTGTTCTAACCAGCAGAGCCATTTTCCAGAGGATGAAGAACTACACGGTTAGATCTCAAACAATCCACTCTTAAGTTCCTCTTTTACTCTCATCTAAACGTAGTCTCCTTTTGGTTTGTGACGTTTGCAGATATATGCGGTATCCATCACAATCCGTATTGTGGTAAGTAATGATGACAGAGCTTGAGCTTTAGTGGTCATTTTCCATCTAATTCTAATTGCTCTTGCTGAGTTTCCCCCCCTTTTTTCCCAATCTTGTAGCTTGGTTTTATGCTTATTGCTCTTATTTGGAAGTTCGACTTCTCTCCCTTCATGGTTTTGATCATTGCTATCCTGAATGATGGTAAGTGTTGTTGATTGAACCAAGTAAATTAATCTTCCTTCTTATTTTTTGGATCCCTGATTTTTCAATGAAATTTAACTTATTTCAATGTAATGGCATTTCCTCTAGGAACAATCATGACAATCTCAAAGGATCGGGTGAAGCCATCCCCCATGCCAGACAGTTGGAAGCTGAAAGAGATTTTTGTGACTGGAATTGCACTTGGCAGTTACCTGGCATTGATGACAGTCGTATTCTTTTGGGCCATGAAAGATACTGACTTCTTCCCGGTAAGCTTATGTTTCTTTGTCCATTGGAGAGCGAACTGGTTGGGATAATAATTTCCAGTGCATGGTGTCATGGGACATGCTATGGCAAGTAATGTAGCCAAGAGAGAGTGATCTGTTGCAGCCATTGGACAAATAATCTGCAAAAGCTAGTGTAGGAGAAGCTTTCCGCGGTTGAACTTTTAAAAATTCATAATATCTGCATGTTTGGAAGCATGGTGTTATTTTGGCTTGGTTTTCTGCAATTGACCTGTTAAAATTCATCATGTCTGTCCACATATTCAGAAGTGTGGTGTTATTGTGGGTTGGCCTATTGCTTAGAGACATGGTATTCCTCTGAACCATAGCCTTGGTTGCAGTATGTTGCCCATGTGAATTTGGATAGGGGATGTTCATGGATGCTATACTTTTTCAACATATTGAGCATTCCTTCATAATAAATAAATAATATAGGGAGATTCTTGGATCAATTATTCCTCTGACTTCTTCATTTGCTTGCCTAGTAATCGAGCTTTAGTTTCTTATGATGTTTTCGATTGAATGCAGGACAAATTTGGAGTTAGGTCACTGAGGAAGAAAAACAATGAAATGATGTCTGCTTTGTACTTGCAAGTGAGCATAGTGAGCCAGGCCTTGATATTTGTGACCAGGTCCCGCAGTTGGTCCTTTGTTGAACGTCCAGGGCTTCTCTTGGTCAGCGCCTTTGTAGTTGCTCAGCTGGTAAATCTCTACTTTTGTCTGTAGCCTCTGTCGTTTGTTGCAAAGCCATTTCTTATGCATGTTTGTTTCACAAAATTCATCCCGCATATGCAAGGAACATGTTGACTTATTCATTGTGAAGTGAGACACAATTGAGAGGTGAGTCACCTATGAGATTGGGGGTTTGATTTTTTATCATATTAATCTACATGGGAATTCTCACTACATAGGGCTTCTTTTTACGTTGGGATCCTTACCAATTGAACTTTCATGGGATCGAGTTGGATACGAGGCCCTGCTCTCCCAAAATCGACGCACCCTCTTTTTATATACGATGTTGTTGCAAAGTCCGTCAATCAGAATTTCATAGCCTTTCCTGTCGCATGCCATTTGACCAAGTCTATTTTCCAGGTTGCCACTTTCATAGCTGTCTATGCCAACTGGGGCTTCGCCAGGATTCACGGTATTGGTTGGGGCTGGGCTGGTGTTATCTGGCTTTACAGTGTGGTATTCTACTTCCCACTTGACTTGATGAAGTTTGCTGTCCGTTATGCACTGAGCGGAAAGGCATGGGATACGCTGATAGAAAGGAAGGTATTAATCCATTCATTTCATGAAAAATTTGATTTTGTTCAGCATCTAAAGGCAGTTGGCATAAGACTTCGATGAATGAATGATGATAAAAAAACTATTGTGGTTGTTGATTGCGTAGACTGCATTCACCAGCAAGAAGGATTACGGGAGGGAGGAAAGAGAAGCTCAGTGGGCCCTAGCACAGAGGACACTGCATGGGCTGCATCCGCCAGAAACATCAAACCTCTTCTCCGATAAAAATAGCTACAGGGAGCTATCGGAGATTGCTGAGCAGGCTAAGAGGCGTGCTGAGGTTGCAAGGTAAGTCTCTCTCATGCATGATGTCATTTGGAGTGAATTTGCTTGGTTTCATTTAAGAATGAGACTCTGCTGTTGCAGGCTGCGTGAGCTGCACACGCTGAAGGGACATGTGGAGTCGGTGGTGAAGCTCAAGGGTCTTGACATTGACACAATCCAGCAGCATTATACGGTGTGATAAAGACGAAAAGATATGACTCAGAACAAAAACGTGAGACAATGGGTCCCAAGGGGTTATCGAACAGGATAAACAGAGTCTAACTAGTATAACGTTTCTCTAGGTGCAAGCCATTATGTAATTTGCCAGTTTCCTTTTATTTTATTTTTTTCGCTAGGGAGAAAGGAATATGATATTACGGCTATTCTTCCCGATTTCCATTGCTTATTCATTCACCCTGAAGCTCTTACAACGGAAGTTCGTCGTGCCTTTGTTTCTTTTTAAAATTTTTGCCTTTTCCTCGGTCATTTCTCATTGGATGGCATGAAATGGGCTTATGCTTTTGATGGCTCCGGAGGGTGATGAAATAAATTTCAGCTTCACTTCTGTATCACAGTTGAATATAAAGTTAATCCCAGCAGAAGGCCCTCTAACATTCGCATTAATGATGCATATTCTGAGAAAGAAGGAACCTGGAGTCACCCTTAGAAGTACTCCTTGTTTTAATTGGATTGAAGTCAACCATCATACCTAGGACTAGCTGTTTAGTCATAACAAATACAATTCTCTCAATTAAGAATTTTAACAGGCCTTGATATTAAAAATAGTGATTTTGGACAAATTCATTTATTTTGATCTACTAAGGTTTCAATCATACAGGTACATATGGAGATATAATGTAATCGATGCCTGCCTGAACTGTCAATCCGTACTAAAATGTTTTAAGTAGATTTATTGGCATTTATCACATTTCCCCTTTACATATTCTTTCTCTGAACTTTTCAAATTATTGAAAACCCCTTAACTATAAGAATATGTTGTAAAAAAACTCCTACCATAATAAACTTTAAAGTTAAAATACTCAAAGTTGAATGTATCAAAGTATATCCTACCCACTAGCCATCAAAATTAGCTAGAACAGGATTCTTAGATATCCTTTAATTGCCCCGACCATATTGAAGCGGGCCTTAAAAGTTTGGTCAAGGTTTGACCTTTCAAGAATATTAGCAAACATTTGAACTCTCCAACCGTGCATATTTCAGTTGATAGCCTGCATCTGTACTCTGGTTATTTTTGTTGCGACTTTGTTTACTATTTTGGTGGAGGGGAGATGGAAGATCAGCCACACGCATTCACTACCATTCGTCGTATTCCTCGCAGCCCCACGGAAGAAGCTCAACACCATTTGAATCAATTAGATAACTATTTACGGTGAAGGATAAGGTCCAATTGAAATAGTAGAGATCATGCTAGTTGGCGAGATCTGGTGACATGTTGTGTGGTTTTCAAGTTTGTTGCTTTGGTAAAGATCGTTGTTAGATTAGAAATAGATCTGAGGTGCCTCCTGTCAGGAAACATCACTTTCCAATAACTGGCAGTTAACATTTTCACGAGATGCATTTAACCGCGGCCGGTCTCATTTTGAGCAGTCGCCATCAGATGTTTACATGTGCCTTCGCCACATTTTGGTCATAATCGGATGTATACTGTTCACCCATCAAAAAGCTAAGTATCTAAACCTTTAGTCATCGAGAGTTTGGTGACTAGAAGACAAGATGAAAATCCAAAATTCGTCAGAGTATCTGCTTTATTGCGTAGATGCGTATGTAGTGCATACGTCGCACAATTGAGGAAGTGTTCCGGAGACTGGGCAAGTCCAAAACTTGGATGATGTCAGCGGAAAATCATGAGTGGTTGGCATCTTCAAAGTCAAGTGGCTATGGGCTACCTTACTTTCGGAATAGCCTAATTTTTGAGGGCTTCCTATTCGCCTTGGAGGGACTGATCCACGTACGCAAAACACATATGGGATCAGATAAGAGTGGCAGTTTTTCGCGTGTGCAGCAAACTGATGGATATAAGGCACCGAGATAGAATCAAGAGTGGATACTTTAAACCAGATATAGATATGCTTTTTGGATGGCAAGATTAGAAGTAAAGATTTAAAATTTGCACAATGATGGATTAAAAAAAAAATGTAAAATTGTAGGAGATTCTTATCCACACGCACTTGAAAGAAACCCTCCACTCCCAATTTCCTGATGAATAGCAGCAGGCCGGTGCAAGGTACGTGGAAGTGATTTCGCCTTTACCTCTCCTAAATACGTCACGTCAGGCCTGATGCAGACATAACGGTTCGTTCAATGACAAAGAAATAATAACAGTAAAATAATAATAAATCATAGGTTTAGGACAATATATTCTCGTAGATCTCTGCCACGCCCGTACACGATATGAATCGTCCAATTGACGGTCTGGATCGGTTAAAATAGCTCGTGCGCATTTCTTATTTGCTGAGGCTCGCCTGCCGGTGCACGAGATGGCATCATGACCGTTGATCAAGAGTATTAATCCAGCTGAATCAAGTTCCCCAGATTTCCCCACTTGGGCGGGTTGGATCATATCATGGATCTCTGTCACTGCAATGGATGCGCGTTCAATTTTTGTTCTCTTAAGGTGGACCACTGAATTCACGAGGCAGCTGCTCACTTGTACGTGCATCGATGGTTTTTTTTTTTCCCCCTCGCACCCTTTAATTTCTTCGCGAGTAGTACGTTTTCATGTTGTCAATAGCATGTGATGACATTATCAGCATAGGTCCAAAAGCAACCAAAGCCGATGTGGACCCCACACGCGAGAAAGCCCCATGTGATCCCGCCTCGCAAGAATCCAAAATCAATCAATGTCCCCAAAAGTCTCAGCCCAGGAGATATAACTGCCTGGCTAATGTGGGCCGTTTCCTTAATTCTTTTAGGCGTTTTCAGGACCCACCATGTGCCTACACTATTTTAAGGTTCGCCTGACCTGAAATATGATAGTCCACACGTGCAGATCCATCACCAGACGGGACAGGAAAATTCAGAAGATGATTGTTCTGATCACACCCAATTTCACATTTCATATGGAAGTTGTTAGCTTTTTAAATGGTGATTCACTACCAATATATAGCCTCCTTTCTAATAGTACATGAAATATTCATTAAAAATTTATATGAGCCATGCTGGTTCAACGAGTAATCATTACATTTCCATATAAAACATCAGTCGGTTTGAATTACTAGTCTCAAAATAACAATTAAGCAACACAATTGCAATAAAATAGTAATAATGTTTGCAAGTCATTAATTACCTAGAGCTCTTCATTGCCAAAGTCTTCTTGGCCATCAAACCCTTGTTGACTTATGCATGCTATGGCCTGAAGCTTTTATTATTATTATTATTTTTTTTTAATTTACTTTATCTTACAGGTCAAAGAGTAACTTATCTACGTCTCCAATTGTCAGCATCAACAAAAGCGTCACAGAAGTGGAAGCTGCCAAGACGAGACAGCGGCTTGTTTTGGTTTTGGGTGTTGGATCCAAGAGCCAGGAGTTCAGGTCAAGGTCAGGATTGACGAAATAGATCATAGAGGCCTCCCTTTCCACGTCTAGATATGGAGAAGAACAGAGTGTTATTAGAAGATCCCACACATCCAAAAAATGGCAATTTTTTTTCCAAGAGCCACCCAGATCCAAGGATTTATAATTGCTGAATCCACCAAAGACCATGAAGACTATCTTGTGGATTATCCAACTATTACCCCATATTTGAATACCAGGAAAATAGCCATGATCGGTGTATTTTCTCGCCCGTTATTTTTCGTCCACAAAAGGGCAAATATAAAAAAATGGACCATCTGTTATACAAATCACAGGATCCAACTGCCACTGATTATTATTAGCATACACGTTATCTTTGGGTCCTTAGCCAATCATTTTATAGCATGGTTGGGAACTTGGAATTGAGAATCATGCTGCGTGGGCTGGTTGAAAGGGAAATGATAGGGCAGGAACATTTATGGAGAGAGCAGTTAAAAGGGTGCCTCTGGACGGGACTGAAAGATGGGAAATGTAAAAGAGAAGCCTGAAAGAAGTCCAAACCAATATTTACAAAATAGAAAGTGATGTTCGCTATAAATTGAATAGAGACAAATTTCGAAAGATAAAGTAAAGATTATTATTAAAAATTCAGGTAATGATCACAAAACTAAATTACTGTCCTAAATAAATTGTCACGTATGAAGAAAAAGAGAGAAATTTCATTTTCCTTAGCTTTTACATGGTATTTTCAAAAAGACCCATATTTTAATTTGTTTGTTGATTCAAGCCCTTTGCATTACATGGTCTTGTAGACATGGGGCGGCTAGCTTTGAACAGGTGAACATGCATGAGAAAGGCCCCAGTTAAGTGTCATTCTAGCCATGTACCGATTCCACCTGTTTAGGCTTAGCTGATTCATAACCCAGGTGCGCCGCAAAAGATCCATCAACACAGACTTTGATTGTATAAAATTCCAGATCGACTGTGGCGTTCTTGTTCATACATCAACAAGACTATTCATTAAGTGCACCACACCACCAGTCTGAATTTCCATCTATTCCTGAGTACAGGTTGCCTAAAAAGTCAGAGGATATAGTCATGATCTTTAGTAGATGGTTAATGTGAGTTTTCTCCTACAAAGAATTACAGTCTACATAGAAATTATAGTGGGAGACAAAAATGGCATGGGAATCCTCTAGGTGGAAAATAGCTTATAATCATGATATATACATCATGGGTGGACCTGATATTGGAGTCCATCTATGTCAAATTAGCAAGCTATCGAATTAACAAACCAACCTGAGTTATGCTTTAGCAAACTTCCCGCTGAAAAAAACTCTCAGTAAGGCAAATTCTTGTGAGGAGGATGTGCGGTGGATAGACGCAGTAGCTGCTTGTGGTCCCATTCTCAGAGGGCGATAGGATTACTGTCGAGTTTTTTAATGCAGGGCCGCTCGCATTCGGCTTGATTTGGACGTCCGCCACACCCTGGCGGTCTGAAGTTTTCACGTGGAATGGTTGATTGGGGGATGATCCCTTGCCTGTTTCTGCTAATTATTCCTCCATCATGCGTCCATGTCACGTCCACATCGCTATCTCCTTGGCTTCTTCATGTGCGGGGGTGCCAAAACCCACCTCAGCCAACTTGTCATTAGTCCCTAAAATTAAGGATTTTTGGGGGCCCACTTATAGGAAAAATTCACAGCAGGGCGCACTAATCGAAATGGGTGCTCCTTAAAATCACGGTCAGAAGAGATATTAAGGATTTTGTGGGGTCCAGCTCGTGCAAAGTGTTGAAATGTTCTACAATTTTATAACTGCCCTCATTTTGAGCTAAACGTTGCACGTTTAGCTTTCCTGGAACGTGTACATGGGCAGCGAGACACATATGGGTTGTTTGAAAAATTCAAAAAAAGAAGAACCACGTGGTAGTTTCATTTATTTTTGTCATTGATGGGTTATCTACTTTGGTAATATGTGGCATATGTTATTTAAGTGCAAATGGCAGAAGAAATTTTCAAAAGCAAGATTTGGTCTCTAGCAACAGCCATCTTCTAACGTGTAGATAGTTGTGATCGTCGACTTTATAAACAAAACAACACGGATCATCTAGCGCATCTGATTTCATTCCCTTCTTATTTTTTCGATTACTTTTTTTTAATCTTCTTTTCGATCCTAGTTCAATCCACTCGAAAAATAGATTCAAATGTTAAATCAATCGGTCTCGTATATTCCATCCAAATAAGTCAATCCACTACCATCAAGTTGTTCGGTGACCAGACTAGGAAGTTGCTTTCTCTCTTTAGTGTTTAAGTTTGCAAATTGTATCCTAGGGCCAACTGCAAATACCCTAAAGCAGCAGTGTAGGGTATATAATTGCATAAAGGACAATGACTCTGTAATGTGCCTTTTGCAAATTAGGTATTCGTATTTTATTTTATTTGTTGCCTCTCTATTCTTTTTGTTATTTGTCCTAACAATCTTTAGGTAATTATATCATCATGGATACAATGACCCACTTATTATCTAACATCCCACTTGTCAAACATGAAATACCAAAATTGTCTATGTTCTTAACAGTCTGAAGCTTGAAGAAAGAGAGGACGAGACTTTATAAGAATGTCGTAGAAGAATGAAGTAGGAACTTGATAACTATATCTGTAGATGACACATCATCGACTCATTTTCAGATACTCTCTTCAACGTCTACCAAAATGTGACTACAACAAAATAAATTTGGTATGCACTTCGATACAAATTTAATACTGAAGATGCCAGTGCCAAAAAATTTGTTCTAAGTCAATTTTTAGATTATTCTACAACAGACGATAAACCAATTCTTGACTAAGTTCATAAGATTCAGTATATCGTCAATCAATTAGAGAATGGGGGTAGCAAGATGGATGAATCTATTGTAGTTGGTTATATTATTATAAAACTGCCTCCTAACTGGAATTACTACCGTAAGAATTTGAAGCAAATAAAAGAAAAAATAACTTTAGATGATCAATCTTAGAATTGAAGAAGCTTCTAGATTGCGAGAAAAAAAAGAAGAGCAAGATCATTCTAAAACTCATGTAGTGAAGAGCCAAGAAAAGGTGGTAATTAACAATAATAAACACTCTAAAAGGTTTAACTTAAATACCAATAAATAATTATTTAAAAAGCATAAAAGATCTTGTTTTCACTGCAAGAAGATGGGCCACTTGAAAAGAGAATGTAATCTTCTTAAAAAGAAGTATAATTCTTATTCAAGACATAATAATAAAAAGGGTCTTGAAGCACATATGATTGAAGATAGCTTCGTTGATATGATTTCTAAGATTTTTTTTGTAGGTGATGACTAAAGTTGGTGGTTTAATTTTGGAGCCATTAGGCATATTAGTAAAGACAGAAATCAATTTAAAACCTATGAAAATGAAAGAAATGAAAATAATCTTTTTATGAAAAATTCATCTACTGCTAAAGCAGTGGGCTTAAGAACAGTTGCCTTAAGGCTGACTTTTGGTAAATCTCTTACCCTCACTAATGTACTACATGTACCAAAAATTCACAAAAATCTTATCTCAGTCAGTCTTCTTAATAAATATAGGTTTAAGTTGATATTTGAGTCTGATCAATTTATTGTGTCAAAAGAGGGTACATTGTTAGAAAAGGATATATTGTAAATGACATGTTCAAAATGAAAGTAAATAATGAAGCTAATTCTTCTGCTTATATTGTTGACTCTTTTTCTTTATGGTATGATAGATTAGGTTATGTGAATTTTTGAAGCATGGACACTATGATAAAAGTAGGTTTAATTCCTAAGTATCCCAATCATTTCTCAGATAAATGTAAAGTTTGTGTGCAAACTAAGATAACTAAGAAACCATTTCAAAGAGTTGAAAGAAATTCAAGATTACTAAATTTAATTCATTCAGACATATATGAAATGAAAAATACTTTAACTAGAGGTGAAAAAAGATATTTTATAACTTTTATAGATGATTATATGTATATTTGCTAAGAAATAAATATGCAGCTTTAAAAAAATTTAAGTCTTATAAAACAGAGGTAGAAAATTAACTAGGAAAGACTATTAAATCTCTTAAATCAGATAGGGGTAATGAATATTTATCAAATGCCTTTAATAACTTTTGTAAAAATTTTAAAATAATTCACCAAGTAATAACCCCTTATACTTCACAACAAAATGAGACTATAGAAAGAAAAAATAGAACTCTAGCTTGTCATATCCTTAATAGAATCCCTTATAAGAAAATAAAAATTACTCTTTATGAATTATGAAAAAATAAGGCACCTAATTTGAAATACTTAAAAGTATGGGGGTGCAGAGCTTCAGTTAAATTGCCTAACCCTAAAAGATCAAAATTAGGTAATAGAGGAATAGAATGCATATTTATAAGTTATGCTATAAATAGTAAAGCTTATAGATTTTTTGTAGTAAAGCCTAACAGTTCAATTCATCAACATACCATTATTGAATCTAAAGATGCATAATTTTTTGAGAATACTTACAATTCAATTCCTACGCTAAATCAAAATGATAGCTTTTCTTCTCAACAATTAGTTCAATTTATAAGAGTTGATTCTCAACTATTGGATCAACCTATAAAAATTAAAAATGAGGATTTAAGGAGAAGTAAGAGACTTAGGAGTGATTTAAACTTTAGATTGGATCAGATTTCTATCTTTTCTTAGTAGAAGGATCAAGAAAAGAAATAAATGAAGAACATATGATTGTTTTTCATCAGAGGGAGATTCATCTTCCTATGAAGAGGCTATGAAATCTCCTGATGCTGCATTTTGGAAAGAAGCTATACAAGATAAAATGAATTCAATTATGAAAAATAGTACATGGAAGTTAGTAAATTTACCACCTGGGTTAAAAGCTATAGGTTATAAATGGATATTTAGAAAAAAATTAAAATTGATGGTCCAATTGATAAAGTTAAGGCTAGGTTAGTAGCTAAAGGGTTCAAACAAAAAAAAAGTATTGATTTCTTTGACACTTATTCTCCAATGGCTAGAATATTAACAATTAGATTATTAATGGCTTTAGTATCAATTTATTATCTAGAAATTTACCAAATGGATTTAAAAACTACTTTTCTAAATGGAGAATTGGAAGAAAAAATCTACATGGACCAACCTGAAGGTTTTGTTATACCTAGTCAAGAAAATAAAATATGCAAATTAATTAAATTTTTATATGGTTTAAAACAAGCTCTTAAGCAGTGACATAAAAATTTTGACAATGTTGTACTTTCATATAGTTTTAAATTCAATGAATCAGACAAATGTGTGTATAGTAATTTTTTTAATAGGGGTGTTATTATA
>JAYJMB010007591.1:0-10079 GCA_036873735.1 Pouteria campechiana
ATATTTAGGAATCAAATAGGTGCAAAAGATGAAGTATTAGGAGAATAAAATATGACATTTTGCATTCTCATCAAGCAACCTTTGGGTCATTGTCTAGAGGCTGAGTTTCGCCATTGATTTCTTGGTGAATTGCCTCATCACCACACCTACTTATAGGAAACTAACTGGCCCCTCCATACCATAAGTCCAGGGAAAATAAAGGCCTAACCAACTTACAAAGAAATGCATTAGACAATGGGTTGTTGTCCTGCTAAGGCTAGTTGAGCCCAACACCATGTCACCAAAACCCCTATGAATGTCTGAAAGTTCTCGATGGGTTACTGATAACCTTATACCAAAAGCGATTTGACAAGCTGGCACCAACACTGTCCATCTCACACAATAAGCATGTAAAGAGGTTGGGCATATTATGGTAGAAAGTCACTGCATTAAGAATAAAATCAATTAGTGAACTGGAGGAATGTTATAAAGAAGCTTAGGAGCCATCCATAACTTCCATGTATCTTCAGACTTTCTTTTATTCTTCATCCTGGTATTATGATAACCACTAATCCTTGCACTCGAATTTGAAATCATCCCAAATAGTTAAGACCATTTTGATGGGAGGAATCTATTTCTTTGTTGCTGTCTCAGCTATTCCATGATTTTGATAATGTCTTAAGCATACTGAATCGACTAAAGCTCTTCATTGGATGGAACATATTCATCAAAAGCTTCTCCCACGATAGGTAGCTCACTCATGGAACTCAAGTCCCATAGTGTTATGCTCATTTTACCGTATGAGAGTGGAAAGAATTTGTAGCCAATGACCAAAATTGGAAAAAAGCTTCCAAAGTGGTATTATGTTTTAAGAAGCCTCCATAAGTAGCAAATATGGCATCATAAACTCCTAATGATGCTAGGACATTCATGTGCCTTGCAGCAATGTGTTTTGCCCAATATCCAAAGTCTTCATTTGGAGTAATGCAATTCTGGATTTGTTTAATATTCTTTTTTCATTATAATTTATAAGATTTTGATATTTGAGTACACTATCTTGGAGTCTTAATAGAACCGTAATGAGGCTTAAAGTTGTTTGCAATTGGTGCTAAGAAGGTCCCATCAAATTCTTCACCCTGGTTAATAAGGGAAAGGACCATATTTGAGAGGTGTCCAACCTTTACACCTTTCTTTTGAAAGCTTATCATTTTAGCCCTATTCATGAAGGAAGAACCCACGTGTAAAAGTGACTTCATAGATTTGTGGTGTACACTCTTATATGGATCAATTAATCAATCCTGAAATGAGACTTTGAAATTTCTGTATTTTTTCAGATAAAGAAATCCCTTTTATCTAGATTGCTTGCGATCCTTATAGAAGGAAAAAATATCACATCACCCAATTTGATAGGGGACTACCTTGTTCCTGCCTCTAACTCATCAACCTCATCACTAGTGGTAGCCCGCCTTTTCCTCTTTGGTTAGGAGCTAACTAGTATGTGTGCATAACAGTCTACAGAAAAACCCTATTTTTATGCCTTCCCTTTTGATTGGCGAAATGCTAGGATTCCTCCTTCTAATACAAGAGTAGATAGTTCGCTAACATCAGTCACTTGATCTAGTCCAATGGAGACACTAGGCCAATGTAGATGTTCCATCTCTGGAACTAAATTAGCATCCTCAAAAGTCATTTGTCCAACAATATTTATCACTTCACAACTCACTTCAACATTAACAGCATTGAGTATATATCTCAAGTTGAAGCTTTCAGACACAATTTGTAAAGGAAACTCACCAAAGTTTGCTAAATGAATTGGTGAATCCCCAAAATCTACTTGTTCCTATGATGCTTACTCAGGGATAGTATGTTACTAGAATCCATCTGGAGGCACAAATAGGATTAGGGTTTTTGCGAAACTTATAGAGGCTAAGAGAGAGAGCCAGATAGGAAAAAAACTTATAGGATTAGAGTTTTTTGCAGAATTCTTGTTTTCTCTTTCAATATCTGATGTTGGTTTATGCTAAATTCATAGTTAGTCTCTTGATTTTTGATCCCTAGTGGTGGAAATGGAGAGTTGGGATTTGAGCACGAAGTTTACCCTGACCCAGATCCCACTATTGTCGATGAGGGTGACAAAGAGATTGCCAATAGGTCCTTCATTCCTCAACAATGGCGAAAGAGAAAAATGGTATAAAGCTTTCATAAATAAACTCGTCAGAATAGTGAACAATCCAAAAACCCTTTGCAAGCCTGAAGTGAGATGCAAGAGTGTTCCTTCTGAAGTAACTTTATAGGAATGGTAATGAGCAGTCATTTAGCTTAGCAAAGGCCAAAAGCAAAAATGTGAAAAAAGACTTCTAAACAGATCACTCAAAATGGTCTCAGCAGCAACTCCTTCATGATCTCGGCCATCCATTTGAAATTTTGGGAAGCTTTGATGGGTTTACATTCTGAGTGATCTGTTTAGAAGTCTTTTTTCACATTTCTACTTTTGGCCACTGCTAAGCCAACATAACTGCTCATTAGCATGCCTATAAAGTTTCTTAAGAAGGTAGGCTCTTGCTTCTCACTTCAACCTTGCAAAGGGTTTTCAGATTCTTCATTATTCTGATGATTTCTCTATGAAAGCTTTATACTAGTTTTCTCTTCCACCATTGTTAAGGGAAGAAGGACCTAATGACGATATCTTTGTCACCCTCATCGATAACAACGGGATCTAGGTCAGGGTTGACTTTGTGCTTAGATCCCAGCTCTACATTTCCACCATGAGAGATCAAAAATTGAGAGAGAAACTGTGAATTCAATATAAACCAAGATTGGAGATCAAAAGAGAAACCAGGAATTCTAGAAAAAACCCTAATCCTGTAAGTTCTTTCCCTCTCTATCTCTCTGTCTCTCAAACTCTGTAAGTTTCGCAAAAACTTTAATCCTATTTGTGTCTCTGGATGGATTCCAATAAACATACTATCCCTGAGCAAGCATCATAGGAACAAGTAGATTTTGGGGATTCACCAATTCATTCAGGGAACTTTGGTGAGTTTCCTTTTCAAATTGTGTCTAAAATCTTCAATTTAAGATATATACTCAATGTTGTTAATGTTGAAGTAGGTTGTGAAGTGACAATCGCTGTTGGCCAAATGACTTTTGGGGATGCTAATATAGTTCCAAAGATCGAACATCTACATTGGCCTAGTGTCCCCATTGGACTAGATCAAGTGGCTGACATTGGTGAATCATCTGGCCTTGTATTAGAAGGAGGAATCCTAGCATTTCACCAATCAAAAGGAAGCGCACAAAAATAGGGTTTGCTGCAGTCCGTTATGCACACATAATAGTTAGCTCCCAACCAAAGAGGAAATGGTGGGCTACCACTAGTGATGAGGTTGATGAGTCAAAGGCAGGAACAAAGTAGTGTCCTATCCAATTAGGTGATGTGATATTTTTTCCTTCTATAAGGATTGTAAGGAATCTAGATAAAAATGGTTTCTTTGTCTGAAAATATGCAAAAATTTCAAAGTCTCATTTCATAGTTGAAAATGAATTGTTCCACTATGAGAGTGTAAACCACAAATCTATGAAGTTACTTTTACATGTAGGTTCTTCATTCATGAACAGGGCTGAGATGATAAGCTTTCAAAAGAAAGGTGTAAACACTGGACACCTCTCAAATATGGCCTTTTCCTTTGTTAACCAAGGTGATGAATTTGATGGGGCCTTCTTAGCACCAATTTGATGGGGCTTCTTGGATGATGTAAAGCCCTTCCCATCTAGGCTCAAACTTGTCAATTAACTTGCCACCCACCATTAGTTCGGTCCTTAGTTTAAGAATTAGATCATTTGAATGATAAGCTTGGTGTTTAACCGATCGATTATATGCCTTGGCCATGCAAGCTTGGTATAACTCGATCCTTTATTTTGTTTGTAATCGCCTTTTATCCAAAGCATCAAGCTCCTCGAACCGCAACTTGGCTTGTTGATCTGTTGTCAATCTTGACTGCATTACAACTCTTAGTGATGGCAATTGCACTTCCAAGGGTAAGACCGCCTCTGCCCCAAATGCCAAAGAATATGGAGTTGCATTGGTTGCTATTTAGTGAGTGGTACGATAAGCCCAAAGCGCTTCTGGCAATTTGAGATGCCATTGCCGCTTGTTCTTATCTATCATTCTTCTCATAAACCTTAGGATTGCCTTGTTAAACAATTCTACTTGGCCATTTTCTTATGGATGACATGTTATAGACTACACATGTTCAATGCCTTGCTTTTGGAAAAACCTTTCTATTTCTTCATTCTTGATTGGAGTACCATTGTCCGATGTAATCTGGTAAGGGTTGCCATATCGATATACGATCTTGAACTTGGTGAACTCCATTACTTCTTTGGCTTTGACTCTCTTATATGAGTCAACTTTTGCCCATTTTGAGAAGTAATCGGATGCTGCTAGAATATAGGCATGTCCCTTGGAAGATGGAGGTGGATTGGGACAATAATGTTAAATCCCCACCATGCAAATGGCCAAGAGATGCTTATAGGTACCAACTCTAATGGTGGTATGTGTCGAATATCTCCATGAAGCTAACATTGGAGACATGATTTGGTAAGTTGTAGTGAGTCAAGACCATGGTAGGCCAGTAGTATCCTAGGCATTTGACCCATCTATATAATCTTTGACGGGATGGATGCCTGCTGCATTCACTGGAATGCACTTGCATGAGTGCATATTGAATATCTTCCCTATTAAGACAATGGAGCTAGAGTCCATCAATCCCTGGTGACATAGTGTATTATTATAATACACATATCAAGTAGCTCTTTTGTTAGGGCTAATGTTTTCTATGAGTTTTCTAGGAACATTCCATATTGCAGGTAGTTGATGTAAGGGATTCGCCAATTATCTACCATTAGTTCCTTGCAGGCTACACATTCCACTCACTTAATAGTCTCCTCATATTATGAGTCGATAATGCGGCTTCGTTGCTCAACTTTTATAATGACTTCTTGGCCTCTAGCAATGGCTATAGCAGTTGCCAAGTTTGCTAAATCATCAACAATGGTATTATCGGTCCTTGGAATATGCCCAATGCTGACTTCAAAAAGTTGATGCAATATCCCTTATGTGGTATCCAATTTTGTAATGCTAAAGTTGAGGACAATTTGAAGTCCTAAGACCAGTGCCCCATACTCTACTTCATTGTTAGCATAATTCTTTCCCAAGTAGAAAGAATATGTGCGGATGTCCTTCTAAGGTGAGATGAAGACAATTCTAATGCCAGTACCGACAATTTTGGTATCACCATCGAAGTACATTTGCTAGGGAGTGTTGACTTGGTAAATGAATCTTCCTCATCTACAAGTCTTCTTGCACAATGACTTCTTCATTGACTAGATGCACTACTAAGAAGTTAGCCAGGAAATGTCCTTTCACCACTTTTCATGGGATAAAGGTGATGTAATGACCACTTTGCCAACCATCCCAATAGCATGGTAAGAGTGATCAAAAACTTGAGAGAGTTCGCTTTAGAAATTCAAAAGATCACATGAGCGAGGAAATAATGCCTTAATTTTTGAGCTACAAACACTAAGGCAAGGCATATTTTTTTATCAGAGAATAATTGCATTCTGCATCAATCGACCGATGGCTAAGGTAATACAATGCTTGCTCCTTACCATCTTGATTTTCTTGTGTGTGCAATGCCCCGAGCAATTGCTTACTCATGGAAATGTATAAAATAAGTGGTTTACCCTTAACTAGTGCAGCCAAAACTGGTAGGTTGCAGAATAATTCTTTAATGGTATCAAAGGCTTTTTGGCAAGCTTCATCCCAAACAAAGGCTACATCTTTCTTTAGTAGATAGTGAAATGGCTAACATCTTCCCGCTAAGTTGGCAACAAATCTTCTAATATAAGATAACTTCCCTTGCAAGCTTCTCAGGTTATCAAGGTTCCTTGGGAGAGGCATATTTCTGATCACCTCTGCTTTTTATGGGTCCACCTTGATTCCTCGATGATGGGCAATAAATTTCAAGAACTTTCCTGACCTAACTCCAAATGTATATTTTAGTGGGTTCATACATAACTTATTTTTCCTTAGTCATACAAACACGGTGCGTAGATCCTAACAGAGTTGATCATGACCATTGAACATTACCACCAAATCATTAACATAGCATTTTAACATAGCATTCAACATGTTTATGAAGCATGTCATGAAAAATAACTTGCATAGCTCTTTGATAAGTAGCTCCTATATTTTTTAATCCAAATGGCATAACTTTATAGTAAAAGACGCCCATTAGAGTGTGAAATGTAGTGGAAGCCTCTTCTAGTAGCGCAATCTTGATTTGGTTATAGCCAGAGTAACTATCCATAAATGAGAATGTGTCATAGAGCGATGTGCTGTCGATAAGAAGTTTCATATGTGGCAACGGGAACTCATCTTTCAGACAGGCTTCATTGAGATTGCAGAAATCAACATAAACTCAGATTTGCCCATTCTTTTTTTTTACTGGGACAACACCGAAGATCTATCTTGAGACCTTGATTTCTTGGATGAAGTTGGCTTCTAGCAACTTATTGATCTTATAAATGATTTGCTTCTCTAAGTCAAGTCTGAACTTCCTTAGTGCTTGCTTTACTAGCGGCTTGCTTGGAGAGATATGTAAAAAGTGCATCGCAATATCTAGATCTAAGATAGGCATTTTAGAGTGTTTCCATGCGAAGACATCTTTGAATTCCCTGAGCAGATCTATTAGCAATTTTTTTTCATGTTTTGGCAAAGATTTGGCAATGAAGGTAAGGCACTTATCTTCATCTGTAGCTAAGTGGAACTCTTCAAGTTCATCGATTATTCCACCATCTTCTAACCCTAGTGAAGTTGTGCCATAGGTTATCTCTTTTAAGAAAGAATCAGAGTCATTATCTTCTTCTTCTAAATGGTCAAGGTCAAACTCATGATCAAATTCATGAGTCTCACTCACTATTCCTGACGCTGATTCAGGAATTAATGTGTCATCAATGATTTCTTTGTCATCTATATCATCGTGTCCCTCCAAATTTGTTTATGATTCTTTATGTCAGACTCAGATTCTTCCTCTTCTGTTGATGCATGGTGAGAGGTGGGAACCATGTAGGAATGTGCAATTGTTGATTGGGCAGATGACTTTGTTGACATCTTGGACTTAGTAGGAACTGATTGATAGTCCCACATAGTGAGACCGATAGTCGACCTGATACTCACATAGGAGCAATCCAAGGTATACTCCTCATCACTATCCACATCAATATCATCATCCACACCAAGACCTATTTGATTGCCTGGATATAGGAGACCCTTTAATTTTCTTTTGATTGGAACTGGGATGAGCAGACCAATTGCTGATAGATAGGGTCCATCAGGATAAATGCTGAGGAGCTTAATCATCCATCTGCATCCCTTACTGAATTTTTAGAATTTTTTGCAAATAGGAATTTCTTGGGTAGAAGATCAAAATTATGACATTTTCCATAGGGTAAGCCCATCTCCTTGAATCTAATCTTCCTTTTTTTTCTTGGGACTGCAGTTCAAGTTCTTTGCTCTGCATGATTTCTGACTCAGGCAATCAAGTCAGTGGCCAATTGTACTCGATTAACATGGATTGTAATTTTTCTCTTCTAATTTCCAATTTATTGCTTTTGGTTTCAAGATTGAAGGATGTCTTTGGCTTTGCTTGATTAGGATTCCTAGTGTTAATCTCAAAATGCAAAGACTGTGTTGGATTCAAGACTACTTGAGAGTAGCTTGGCACTGAAGGTGACAATGTCAAAGGAGTAGTTATTATTCTCCTTAAGCCCAGTGTGTTGATCTAGAACTGGGTGTTCTCGACTGGTTCGAGTTGTGGAGACATATAATCTCACAAAGAGTTTGCAAGTTGATTCTCATAAATTCCAATTGGTAGGGGTATAGCTTGTCCACTGCCTATTGATGGCCTAGTAGACCTTTTTTGTGTCCTCTTCCAAGATGTCTTGGTGTTGATGTTTCAGTCTAGAAGACAAATATTGTCGAGTTGAGAAATTTGCAACTGGCCTCCAATTGAACACATTTTGAATTGTCAGAGCTAGTGTTAAGGCAAGAGTGTCCAGGTACTCCAATGGTTGTGGGTGCTGAACTGGTGACCTATCTTTATCACCATCATCTACTTGGAGCACTTCCAGCTCTTTCATGAGTTTCGACTTGTTTTCTTGTAAGATGCTTGTCACAATTTCAAAGCACAAAGACATTGGTGGCAGAACGATCAGGAATGGAACTGCCTCTGGATGTACAACTTGTGATGAGGGTTCTTGTGATGTCGACCCTTGTCTTTTAGCACCAAATGGTTGTTGCCTTCTATCCACAGTTGGTTGATCAATTCTTTTGCCTGCTCCAATTCATTTGATGACAGTTCATAATATTGGGCTTCTGAGAAGAACACCTCTGAAATTATAAATTATCATACATCAGCCAATATGCACCTCATTATGCCTTCTTGATAGAACTTAAAGAATTAGTGCACCATGGATGCCACAACTTGGTATCGATATAACAATGGCCTTCGAAGCAATAGACTATAGGACGTTGGTGCATTAATGATGTGGCAATTAACCTTTATGAGAAATCCTTGAATATCAAGACTCAAGGTGATAGTCCCCATAGTCCTTTGACTCTCTCGGTTAAAGCCTTGAATCACTAAGGAGCAACTTTTGAGAATGGATGGGCACATACCAATACATTTCAGTACTTTGAGTGAAAGAATATTCACCGAAAATCCTAAATTCAGCATAATGTTGTTAATCTTTTGTCTCACTAGATCGCCACTTACAAATAATGGATGATTTTGCTTCATACTTCCGAGCAACAAGTCATCATCTATGAAAATGATGGTCTGATTGCATTCAATTATATCAGCAACCTCTGCTAAGTATCGGTCCTTGATGGACTCATCTACTAATGCATTTATGAGAGCTTGTCAAGACTCCTTAGAGAGCAGTAGCATGTCATATATACTTAGTCTTGTCAGGATTCTGCGTAAGTGAGCGATGACATCATATTTTGGTTTATTTGTGAGCTTTGGAACTTCCCTTTCTTCAATAGGGGGACAAGGAACTTTAAGCACCAGCTCTTCTTGCATTGACGCCTTTCCTTTGTTCTTTATATTCTTCTCGGATTGTAATAAGGCCATTGCTTTAGGTAATTCAGCTACTTCTTTTGGAGCATTCTCTTTATTTGGCATGATATTGGTAATGTTGCAAGATAACTCCATAGGTTCTGAGGGCTCTTCGGTCAGCAGCTTGAGTAGTCTAGGAAATGAAGTAGGCACCTCTTTGGGTAATGGAAAAGCTTTTCCCAATGTGACAATGCATTCCCATATTATACGCCTTTCTTCTCATGCCATAGGGCAATAAAGGTGAATATTCAACCATCTTAAGGTGAAATCATAAAGATATTTCCCTTCAAGAGGATGAATTCCCCATACTTATGTCATTGAGAATTGAAAAGTATAGTCATGATATCTGTGTATGAATGTTTCAGACAACACCTCCCAAGATCTGAATGATTCAGCTGGCAATGCCGCGATCCACTTTAGGGCATGACTATTACCAGCCAATGAAAATGAGAAGCTCTTTATCACATATGCCTCATTCTGGGACATCATTCGCACCAAGGCTTGATACTGGAACAAGTGTCCAATTGCAGCCTTGTAGTGTTCTTTGAATAATTTCATCATGGGCCACCCTAAGTAATGGATTTACTTAATGTTTGGAACTGCAATTAAAATAGGGGCCTTCATGTAGTGCAGGTAGGTGAGGACTCTTACGATGTGTAATTCTATGAACACTTGCTCCTTTGGCGGGTCATCCATTGCCTTCATCTTCTTCTTTTTAGCCTGATTGAAGGCTTCAATGAAGATAGACAACATTCGATGGTGAAAATAAGCTCTCTTTGCTAGGCAAAGACTTTTCAAGTGGTAAAATGAGCATAACACTATGGGCCTTGAGTGCCATGAGTGGGCTAACTATCATTGGAGAAGCTTTTGATGAATATGTTCCATCCAATGAAGAGCTCAAGTTGATTCCATATTCTCAAG
>JAYJMB010007592.1:0-10077 GCA_036873735.1 Pouteria campechiana
TTGAGGTGGAGTGAAGTGGAAATGGTGGGTTTGACCTTGAAATGATTCTGCCAGGGCTTGAAGAGAATCAAGTCTCTGATCAAGCCTATCAAGCCTTTTATCAATCCTACCGGCTCTAAGAATCATGGAAGACATGGCAGTTGAAAGAACACGATTTATTTTATTCATTTGGAGAGCTAAGGTTTGCATGAAGTGTTCTATCATGGTTATTTTGTCTTCTAGATCCTTTGACATAGGCTGGGATGTGGGAATGGATGAGGTGGATGGTTGACGAGTGTGAGTAGGTTTGATAGGTGAAGGTGGGTGTATTGCTGCTATTTCTTCACATATATTCTCTCTTAAAATTTTTTCTACTATTTCTTCAATATTAATCCTTTGTTCCTCAGCCTCTTCTATTATTATTACTTCTGTTTGTTTTTCTCTGGTGGAAAATTCTTCTCTTTCTACTGGTGAATTGATAAATCTTGTCTTTCAATTCTTTCTTCTTCATCATGAGAGGGGGTTTCTTGTCTTCGCTCAGTGGCCTGTTCTATAGCATCTCTCCTTTTTGGATTTTCTTTAGGTCTGGATCCTTTCATCTTAGTTACTCTTCTTGGTCTTTAAGAGATCCAGTCTTATTCAGTTTGTGTAAAGCCCATTCTTAACATTGCTTTTTCATCCAATTTGTCTTTACTTCTAGGAAGCTTTTCATTCTCATTGGAGAGATCTACTCTTGCTTCCTTGATCAACTTGGTCAAGGCCATTCCATAAGGCAAAGGAAACCTTGTGGTGCTTTTGATCAAGTGAATATGCTCTATCATTAGTTTGGCTAAGTCTAACTTTCTTCTGTTCTTCAATGCCTACATGATTCTAGCATCTTTTCCAAAGATATCTATTACTGCTCCTCTTCCTGGATATATATTGTTCATGACTATAAGAAAAGCTAGCCTTAGATTTGCATTCAAGTGACTGACATGCAAAGAGTTTTCCTTCACATTTATCTTAATTTCTGCCAAGTCAAAGAATATTGTTGCTCTTGAAGGCCATTCAATCTCCTCTACTTCATTAGGGAGATTGAAGCAATTCCTTATACTCTCTATGGATAGTTCAATTTCTGTTTCTCCTATCCATGATTTGTCTATTCTTGTGTTGAGGTTACAGATTAGTGCCCTTACTAATCCTGGATACATGCTATCTTTGTAACTCACATAACTATTCCAGCCTTGGTGGCTTAACCATTTAGATACTTCAAAATTCATGTTAAAGACTCTAAAATTAAATATTTTGCCTTCAATTATCCTCATATCTCTCAGTGAATCTAGAATAGTCAAATGAACTATTTAGACATATTACCTCAACAGTATCTGTTTGTTTTCTTGCCTTCTTCGTAGATCCTTCCTATTGAGAGTCTCCTCTTTCTTTATTTTTGCCTTTTGCTCCTTTGGTTCTTACCATTTTGATAGAGAGCTCTAGGGTTTTTGGAAGGGAAATGAACTTTCTAGGAGAGTAGTAGAAGAAGGTACGAAGTTGAATCAAGAGTATTGTGATTTAGAATTAAAAGAAGCAGGAAGATGGACCATCTTCTTTGAAGCAGGGATTCAGGGAGTTCGGAGAAGAGGGGTTTAGGTTTTCAGAAAAGTTTTTAATGAATTTTATGCTTTTGGATCAGTTTTATAAAGTTCTCCAAAACACTAATGTGTTTAGGCTTTGGATACTCTGAAAGAGGTCCTTCAGAGAAGATTATTTGATTTGAAGGTTTTGGATATTCTGAAGCACTGCTTTGGAGGAGTTTACTAATCTTTGGATACTTTTATTTAGTCCTTCGAAGATTTTTTGTTGAGCTTCAGAGACTTTTGTTTGGGTCTTCAGAGACTCTGAAGTTCGAAATCTGACTAAACTCCAAAACTTGTAAACTGTATTATAGTTTTCAGTGTACATATTAATTATCTTTTTTACCCATTAATGCATGCTTAATTGTGTATTATTACCAAGATAAATAATTATGTATGCATCAATATATTTTTCATTTTATGTGTTGCATAGATAGAAGTTTAACCATAGTTTCAGAAAACGAACATGGCATCATCAAGGTTTTCAACAAAATCAACTTTAGGATTAAAGAGAGAATGATCAGTCTGAGAAGTCCATTTGACTTCATTTTCTTAAGAAGCATATAAAATAGTTAAAAAAGGAACTATTTTATGCTAGAGGATCCAACCACAATGCTAATCATATTCTGACAAAAAGATGTGTAGCATATATGAAGGTCATGGATCGCATGAAGAAGCTTGAAGAAGAATTGGCAGAGGCTAATCAGCGTATTGAGGAGCTGGAGGCTGTTGTAGATGTTCTTGCTGATTAGTAAAAAAAATGGTTTTAATAATGATGTTATTATGAATACTTTGTTTAATGAATTGTGCATTTTATGCTCTTAGATCTAGAATGCCTACTTTTTATCATGTTGAATCTTTCTTCTAGTAATGGTTTTGTGAAGATATCTACTAGCTGATTTTCTATTAGGAAAAATTCTAAGCTAATGTTATGATTTTGAACATGGTTCCTAATAAAATAATGCCTAATTTCTATATGCTTAGTTCTAGAATGTAGAACTGGATTCTTTGTCAGATTTATAGCATTAGTGTTATCACATTTGATAGGCATATCAACAAAGTTAAGCCCAAAGTCTTTTAGTTATTGTTTCATCCATAGGATCTGTGCACAAAAATTGCTTACTGCTACATATTCTACCTTAGCAATTGATGATGCAACTAATGTTTATTTCTTAGAAAACCATGAGATAATCATGCTTCTTAGAAATTGGCAAAATCCTGAGGTACTCTTTCTATATACTTTATATCTAGCAAAATTTGCATCTGAGTAACCTATTAAATTAAAATCTAAACCTTTTGGATACCATAATCCAAGATTAGGTGTATCTAAAAGATATCTAAATATTCTTTTTATAGCAATATGATGTGACTCTTTTGGTTCTGATTGGAATCTAGCATATATACATACACTAAACATTATGTCAGGTCTACTAGCAGTCAAATATAGCAGAGAACCTATCATGCTTCTGTAAAGTTTTTGACAGATAGAATTACCTCTTTTATTTTTGTCCATTTTTATTGATGTGCTCATTGGCATCCCATACCTTTTTCCATCTTCAATGTTGAATTTCTTCAGCAGTTCTTTTATGTATTTGGCTTGGTAAATGAAGATTTCTTTTTTCATCTGCTTAATTTGCAATCCAAAGAAAACGTTGAGTTCACCCATCAAGCTCATTTCAAATTCTCCCTACATTGTCTTAGAAAATTCTTTGCAAAGATTTTCATTAGTTGCGCCAAATACTATATCATCAACATATACTGGAACTATAAGAATATCTTTCATTGTATGCTTAATGAAAAGTGTAGTATCAACTTTATCTCTTGAAAAACCTTTTTCAATGAGAAATTTGCTTAACCTTTCATACCAAGCTCTAGGAGCCTGTTTTAAACCATAGAGGGCTTTCTTAAGTTTAAAAACATGATCTAGGTTGTGAGGATCTTCAAACCCAGGTGGTTATTCTACATAGACCTCTTCATTAATAAGTCCATTTAAAAATGTACTCTTTACATCAATCTGATATAACTTGAAATTCATAAAGGATGCAAATGCAAGTAGCATTCTAATAGCTTCAATTCTTACAATAGGAGCATATGATTCTTCAAAATCAATGCCTTCCTCCTGACAGTACCCTTCTACTACTAATCTTGCTTCATTTCTCACTATAATTTCAGATTCATCTAATTTGTTCCTAAAGACCCATTTAGTTTCTATAACAGATTGATGATTTAGTCTTGGAATAATAGTCCAAACATTATTTCTTTTGAATTGATCTAATTCTTCTTGCATAGCTGAAATCTAGTTTTCATCTTCTAAAGCTTATTCTATACAAGTTGGTTCTATTTGAGAAATAAAAGCAAAATCATCACATACTTGGAGATACATACTTGGAGATAAGAATATTTACTTCTAACTTTGTTATATACATCACTAATTATCTGAATTTTAGGGTGATCATGCATAAATCTCCAATCTTTGTAAAAAATATCGTTGCCTTCATTGTTTACCTCAGTGATGGGTGGTTTATTTTCTGTTTCTTCTTTATTTATCTGTGTCTCTAATTGAGAACGTCCTCTTTTCTTGTCTTGTATTTTCATTTTTTCAACTGAGGTTGTTAGTTCACCTGTCTCATCATCAAAATCACTTGACCTCATAGAGGAGTTAGTATTTTCATCAAATTTTACATGAATTGATTCCTCTACAATCCTACTTTTCAAATTGTAGACTCTAAATGCTTTACTAACAATATAATAACCAAGGAAGATGCCTTCATCAGATTTGTTTACAAATTTCCCTTAGTTTTCTTTATCATTATTAAGAATAAAGCATTTACATCCAAAAGTATGAAAATATGAGATATTTGGTTTCTTGCCATAGCATAATTCAAATGGAGTTTTGTTGAGTATAGATCTAGCAAAGATTCTGTTAACAATGTAACATGTCGTGTTCATTGCTTCAGCCCAAAAGTATTATGGATGACTGTATTCACTTAACATTGTCCTTGCCATTTCTTGCAAGGATCTATTTTTCTTTTCAGCTACTCTATTTTGTTGGGGTGTTCTTGGTGCAAAGAAAGTTTGAAGAATTCCATTGTTTTCTTAGAAATCAGTGAATCTATGGTTTTTAAACTCACCAACATGATCACTCCTTATGGCAACTATATGAGAGCTTTGTTCATTCTGCACATGTTTGGAAAGTACTTCAAAGAATGAAATAACTTCATCAATATACTAAAGTCATCTATAATGACATATGCATAATATTTTTCTTCAAGGCTTCTTATTCTTGTTAGACCAACTAAATCCATATATAACAATTGAGGAGGTTTGATTGTGTATACTTCTTTATTTGATTTAAATGATTCTTTTACTTGCTTGCCTTTCATGCAAGTATCACACAACTTATTCTCAAATTTGAGTTTTGGTAAGCCAACAACTAGATCTTTATTATATAGTCTTTTAATCAAATTCTTGTTGGCATGTCCTAGTCTTCTATATCACAACATGGGTTCAATTTCATTTACAATATGACATTTGACTTGGATATCACATAAATCCACCAAATACACATTTTCATGTCTCTTTCCAAGTACTATAATAGAATTTGAACTATCTAATATAGAACAAGTATGTGATTTAAACACAACTTTGTAGCCATTATTATAGAATTGACTTACACTTAAAAGATTGTGTTTCAATCCTTTTACTAATAAAACATTTGAAATTATAATCGAAGGAGGTTGGCCAATTTTACCAATTCCAACTACTCTACCTTTTTCATTATCCTCAAAGGCAATTATTCCTCCATTTTTGGCTTTTAGTTCTGTGAACAACTCCCTTTCTTCTGTCATGTGTCTTAAGCAATCACTATCAATATACCACTTGTTATTCTTTGTGGCTCTCAAACACACCTACATTAATAAATTTAAGCTATAACTTTTAGTACCCATTTAGGAATGTGTCTAGCTAGGTTAGTAGCAGAATATTTTAGCAGCCATTATTTTTTAGGTGCTACTAATCTATTTTCTGGATATATAGTTGCATTTACAACTTTAGCAACTGTCTTGGGAATCCAAATCATGTTCTATTTGGGTTCTAATTTTCTTTTATGATTTTTCTTTCTTTGGGTTCCCATATCTTTCTTTGTTTTAAGTTTTAATAAGGTAGTAGTTAAAGTTCTTCTAAGAGCATAATTTTCTACTTTAATTTGCTCAAGTTCTAAATTGACATTTTGATCTATTTTAAGCAATGTATTTTCTTATGTTAATTTGGAGCATTCATTAATTGTTCTTTCAAGTTTTGTTCTAGTTTCTTTGTGTTTAACTTTTAATATTTTGAAATCTGAATATAGTTCTTCTAATAATTCTTTAATATTAAAAATTTTAGGTTTCGAATTTGCCTCATCATTGTGGATAGCCATAAAGCTTATTCTAGTACGATGTTCTTCTTGATCCTTTTTTTTGGAGCTAAGTGAGCTAAATTGAGCTTCATTTTTTTTTCTTCTTCACTCGAGCTTTCTTGCATCATGTTTTCCAGCATCTCTCATTTAGCCATTATTTCCTTCTTCATTCCAAATTTCTTGTTATTAGAAAAATTATTTTTATCAAGTAAGAGTTATACCTTTTATTCTTGGCTCCTTGCTTTTTGTTTGGTTCTGGGCAATCAAACTTTATATGCCTAAGCTTGCTACAATTGTAACAAATTGGAACTTTCTTTTTCTTGTCTTTACTTTTAAAGTTCTTGGAATTGTTTTCAAATCTTTTCTTCTTGAACATATTTCTGAATCTTTTGGTTATCATAGTCATAACCTCATCATCTTCTATGGTTGAGGCATCTTCTAAAGATTCTTCAATTTCAAATTTTGCTTGTAGAGCTATTATTTTCTTGCCTTTGACTTCATTTGGTGTTTTTTATTTCATCAGGACTTCATGGGTCATTAGTGATCCCATGAGTTCTTCTACTATCACTTATGTTAGATCTTTTGCTTCTTATATAGCAGTCACTTTAGGCATCCAGTGTCTAGGCAGAGATCTCAAGATTTTCTTTAATAACTTGGTCTCTTCATATTTTTCTCCTAAGCTCTTTAAGTTGTTGGTGATTTTTTGAAATCTTCTAAGCATTTTAGAGATGCTTTCTGATATCTTTATGGAGAAGGCCTTATATTCCTGCAGTAGAATATTTATTTTAGTCTCCTTTACCTGGTTTGTACCTTCATGTGCTACTTTGAGTTTATCCTTGATTTCTTTAGCTGAATTACATGCAGAAATCTTTTCAAACTCAAAAGAGGTTAAAGCATAGTAGAGGCAGTTCTTTGCCTTAGCATCATGTTCTACTGCTTGTATATTCTCTGCAGTGTATTTGTATTCAGTGTTGGTAAGATTCTTTCCATTTTTCACTATAAGCCAAAACTGGTAATCGTGGCAGTAAAGAAATTTTGCATTCTTATTTTTCAATACCCATAATTGGTTCCATTAAATAGAGGGGGTCTGGAAGTAGATTGTCCTTCAGCAGATGTATTGTGGAACATACCGACCATTTGAATCTCTTCAGAAGTTAATATATTGGTAATCAAAATTTAATGAGTGAAGCCTATTCTGATACCACTTCTTGGTCCCTTATGCAATGGTAGCTGAAAGAATAAATAAAATAGATTGCACAATAAATAGCATAAGATTTTTATAGTGGTTTGGCCCTTCCTAGTTTCCTACTCCACTTCTCTGAGTCAGTCTTCTCTACTGAGTACTAATACCTTGATCAACCTGATCAAATACACGTTGGTTTTACAACAAGCTCACCAACTAACTTATTGGTTTTCTAAGCTAACCAGAAAGTTTCACAACCTGTTGGTTTTTTAAAGCTCACCAATAAACTTACACCCTTTTAGCAAGTTCCCTACTTGCTCATCTCTATACATAAACACCAAACACTCTGCTTGTGTTGTCAAATAATAAAATAAAGTGTAAAGATTAATGTTTCTTACTTAGGCACACTTGTACATAAATTTAGAATTCTAAGTGAAAGATTAAATAGTAAGAGTAAAAGATTCAAACTCCTTGATAGAGTAGAGATTTGAACTTTGAGACCTCTGACGGAGTTGTATCCGTTGGAGTTGAACTTTTGAAGGAAGATTCTGAATGCTCTTCTTGTGATCAACAAAGTTTGAAATAATATTCAATCAATTTTCTTCTTTTTGCTTTTGAATCTCTCTTTTATAGGTTATAGAGATTTTTCCATTGCTGACTTTGGTAGACATTCAAAAGGTTGAAAACATTTTTCTTTACCTCATATTTTGTCTAACTTATGACTTTGCTACAATCTAGTATCGGTCTGCTACTTTTGTCGCTAACTTTTCCAAACATTTACTTTCGTATCAAGTGTTCTAAAGAGATGTGTGGACAGATGGTGTTTAGACTAATTTTGGATAATTTCAATTATTTTCTTCAGATTCTCCAAAGTGATTAAAATTCTTTTTTGTTTTGACAAGTCTTTGTAGGGAAAAGTTTAAATTTTTTGAATTTTTAATGTCTTTAGAAAAGTGATCCATGAAAAAATATCTTCAAAGCATGACTCAAAGTTTTCTGAAGGAACTCAAAATTCTTTGAAGCGTACCTTAAAGTTCCCTGAAGAGACTCAAAGTTCTCTAAAGCGTGTCTCAAAGTTTTCTGAAGAGTGCTTCAAATTTCTCTAAAGCGACTCAAAGTTCTCTGAAGCATATCTGTTTACTTCGAAGCTTGTCCTATTGTTTCTAAAGCTTACTGTGATATCTCTGAAGCATATTTGTTTACTTCAAAGCTTGACCTATTGTTTATGAAGCTTACTGTGATATCTCTGAAGCATACTTGACACTTGCGAAGCTTTTCTTGATTATCTCTGAAGCATACTGTAACATCTCTGAAGCTTTGAAAAAAAAAACTCCAAAGTGCGCTGTGACTGCTCCGAAGCCTTCCAGTCTTTTTCAAAGCTTTGTCAATCTTCTCCGAAGCTGTCTAATTTTCTCTGAAACGCACTTGTAACTTCTCTAAAGTGTTTAATTTTACTCTAAAGCTTGTTGTGAACATTCTGACACTTTTTCTATGTTCTCCAAAGTATGTTGTAATGTCTCTAAAATATTTTGTGAAGACTCTGATGCTTTTTCAATGTTCTCCAAAGCATCCCCAAACATCTCCAAAGCATTTCCAAACATCTCTGAATTTTGTTATAAATGCTCCAAAGCATTTCAAATCACTCCGAAGCATGTTGAAAAGACTCCAAATTTACTTCAGTTTTCTCTGAAGCATGTCTTCAATATTTCACAATTTTGATTTTATTGATTTAGGTATATATGTAATTCATATACCTATTTTTAATGAGCATTTCTTTATTTCTTCCTTTTATCATTAATATTTCCACAACATTCTTGAAAATAGATTGTTAGTATCTTAATGTTTCACTTATATTTTTGCTCATCATCAAAACACACATGAAGAATGTTCATCATCAAAATCAAGCTAATAATATACTCGACAACAACTGTTTGTTGACAAAAGACAAGAGTCCGCATCGTAAAGACCCTTGTCATAGGCTATAGCTCCATAGGTGGTCCCATTTCTAGTGGTTCCGCCGCCAATGTCTTCATGCTTTGAGATCACAATGTGCATCTCAAAAGAAGACAAGTTGAAACTCATAAAAGAGCTAGAAGTACTCTAAGTAGATGATGATTATGAAAATGAGCCGCTGGTTCAGCATCCCTAACTGTCGTAACACTTGGTCGCTCCTACTCTAGCACCAGCTCCACCAACTTAGAAAGTGTTCAACTCGAGGCTAGTTACAAATATTTGAACTCCACAATCTTTTGCCTTCCAAGCTAGAACATCAACACCAAGACCACCTGGACGAGGACATGGGAGAGGATTGACAAGACCATTAATAGGTAGGGGCAGGCCATACCTCCACTAGTTGGATTTTATGAAAATCAAGTTGCAAACTCATTGTGAACTTATATGTTGCCACAAGAGGCACTGGTTAAGAACACCTAATTCCAAATCAATGCTCTAGGTTTAAGGAGAACAACTACTCCTCCAACATTGTCACCTTCAGTGCCAAGCTACTCTCAAGTAGTACCCACACAGTAATTGTTTTTTGAGATTAACACTAGAAACCCCAATCAAACAAAGCAAGAGACATCTTCCAATTGTGAAACTAAAAGCAGTAGATGGGAAATCGGAGGAGGAAAATTGCAATCCATGTTGGTCAAGTACAATTGGCCACTGACTCGACTAGCTGAGTTAGAAATCATTCAAGATAAAGAACCTGAACCTTAGTCTTTAGCAGAAAAAGGAAAATTGGTATTCAAAGAGATGGGCTTGCCCTACGGATAATGTCATACTTCTAATTTTTTGCCCAAGAAATTCCTGTCTGCCAAAAAACTTTAGAGATTCAGTAAGGTGTTGGTCCCCTACTGAATGGTAGCTTAAGAAGGCGGGGGTGGGGGGGGGGGGTGGGGGCGCGAATT
>JAYJMB010007593.1:0-10077 GCA_036873735.1 Pouteria campechiana
ATTTATAGGATGGTTACGTGGTTTAATCAGGATTCAACAGGTTTTAATGCATTTAGGATGTCTAAATCAGTGTTATCTTGTTGTCCATTGGCCATATGGGGCCCACTATTACCATAGCATGAGTGGGACCCATGTATGTACCATAGCGGGGCCATGGCAAAGTGCCCTCAAGCACTAGATAGATTTCCAGTGGCCAAAGGCCACTGGCATCAAGTGAGGCACCTGCCTCTTGAAGATTCCTTGAAGCTCCTTCTCCAAATTCTCTCTTCCCAAGAGAGTTCTCCTTCCACCAAAAAATCTCCCCGCTTCAAGAAGAGAGAGGGGGTATTTATAGGCTCTAGGTCCTCTGAGGGTAGTTTAGGAATTTTAGTTCCACCAGGGGGGCATCTTGGGGAACTCTTGGAAATATCTTGCTCACCGCCGATGGCCGATGGAGTTGCCGAATTGCCCCGATGGAGATGATGCCGAGCAGGGTCGATTGGGTGGTATCGACGTCGCCAGATTTGGAGTCAACGCGTGAGCTCCTCACGTGGCTCAGTGGTCGAGCGAAGCCCCTTCTCTTCCCTATCATTTTTTTATTCTTTTCTCAGCCATTGGCTCTAGTTCAGGCTACTATAATGTGCAAGTTACATATATGGACCCAACCTAGACTCCGGTTCCGCTGTATGATGTCCGCGGCATGATGCTTGGAAACCTGGACTTCGGTTCCATGGTATGATGCTTGAGACAAGGGCTTGCTGATGGTTCTATAAAGTAACATGTGTTGTAGTTTGGCACGAGATGCCAAGGAAGCGGCGAAGTTTAAAGGATACGATATCCTCGTAAGCGGATCCGCAGAAGCATCAATGGAGTTTAAAGGATAAGACATCCTTGTAAGCGGATCCGCAGAAGCATCAGGACATCCTCGTAAGTGGATCCATGGAATCATAAGGACATTCTCGTAAGCGGATCCATAGAAGCATCAGAACATCCTCGTAAGCAGATCCGCAAAAGCATACGACATTCTCATAAGTGGATCCACAGAAGCATCAGTGAAGTTTAAAGGATACAACATCTTCATAAGCTGATCTGCAGAAGCATCAGCGGATCCGCAATAAGCGTTAGCATAGACGGCGTTCCTAGTCTCGATTTGAAGACGCGTGCCTGTATTTTCCTGGCCACTTTTGATGGATGCCATGAGGGAGCTCCAGCCTGCTACACCGCTATTCCATAGTCATTCGAAGGATAGGGGGGTTGATGTGGGGCTCGACTAGCAAAGTTGTCGACAGCGGACGATCACAGGTCAATTTCGAATCTTGCCGGATTTGGAGAAGATGAGCAGAGATTGTTGCATCTATCAGCTGAGGATAGTGTTTATTCCCTGCTTGTGCTGTCCGAACTAAAACATTCATCAAACTTTAAAAATTGCTTGCCATTTCTAGTTCGGGCTACTACAAAGTCATGTTTGGGTTAATTTGGACTAGTGGAAATGCATTTTGAGCTATGCCCCAAGTAAGGGTTAAAGAGGGTTTTGTGTTTTGGGCCATGTAAGTCATAAATTGATTGGACTAAACATCTAATTAGAATGTTATTGAAGTTAATTATTTGTTAGTTATGCTATATGAGGATAGTATATGGTTGGAAATAGAATTTCTTGAAAATTCTGTTGAGGCGTGATGATTTACATTGTGCCTATTAGCTAATTGATGACATGTACCAATGAGGGATAAATTGAGTGTGAATATGACCCTAAGACCCTTATAGAAGGGATGTACTTAAAGTTTAATTGGCAAGTTGAAAAGGTTAACTAGACCTTGAATATATTGGTTTTTTATTGTACTAATGAGTATGCAATTATGCATTAATAAAGTATAAGAGTTTTGCAATGAATCACATAGTATCTAACTCAATGATTGTAAATGAATCTATTCAAGTCCTATTGCAAATGAATGAGATTTTTTTCTGTACAGGATGATCTAAGAAGGATGAAAAGGTAAAATGTTAGAGGAATGGTTTAGAGCTAAGAGCCCAAAATAAGTAGGCACCGCCTACTTGTTTGATTGTATGATTGGTTGGGGATAACAAATATCCCATTGATTTGACTTTGGGCTTGCATGTTTTGGCTTGGGATAATAGATATCCTATCTTTGTTCAAAATTGATGTTATTGGATTTGTGTGGGATAATGGGTATCCCTTTGATTGAACTAATTGATGTTTTGATTCAAAATGAATGTCTAATATGCGGGATAGAGAATATCCCTTTGTATATGTCAAAGTTTAAGATTAATTCGAAATAAGATGGATTGATTGGATGGGAATGATTATAATTCCCTATTTGGTATAAATTAATGAACATAAGTTATTATCATTGATAGGTTTATGTCAGAGATGTATGATTGAGCAGTATGGTTATTCATTGAGGATCAAATGTCTAGTTAGAATCGAGAGATGAGTGTCATCCCCTGATTATTGGATTGGAATAAAGAGGACATGGTCCTTAGAGTATGATAGGTGTATTATGTCTGTGATAATGATTGGATCTAATTATGTAAATTATGAATTGACTTTTTTATTATTTAATATTTATTCCTACTTACTAGGTTTTCCAGACTTATGCCTTCTTATTTAAATTTTTAGCTGGTAGTGGGATTGGAATTCCATTGTGTGTGTATAATTATAATTAATAATTTCAATTATTGTATAATGATAAATGAAATATGTAATTGATGTGTATGGAACTGTAGCAGCATGTCAGATTATTATTGTGGATGAATTACATGTTAAATTAGCAAGTTTATTGCCATCATGATTTAACCTAGATCTTGGGCTGTGGGATTGTAAGTGTATGTATTTTAGAAGTTAATTCATTATTTTATATGGAATCAATGTATATTATGGTGTGTAGCATGCTTATTCAGGTTTGGACAGCCTCATTTTCAGGGGAGGCTCTGTCCAATTTTCTATAGAAAGTAGACCATTTAGAAATGGGACCCAACCACCCCACTCTAAAAGTAGGCAAATCTTAGTGAAATATAATGCAAAATGGTAGGTCACGCCTCGAAAAGTTGGGCGTGACAACATCTTGCTAAAATTTTATGATTTAAATAAGGTCTCTAAGATGTTTGATGAAATGATTTAACAAGAAACAAGATGGAATTGGTTGACCCCATTGCAGCCTTAAATGGGCCATGAATTAGGCTTTAAAATAAAGTATTTGATGTATTGAATAAAGGGTTAAAAGGGATCAAAGTCGAATAGCCATATGTATGATGTTAGAGTGGAACTTTGCACTTGAGATGCATTTGGAAATGCACTTTGAGAAGTCATTCCATAAATGGATAGTTAGATGAATAGATCATGACATTTAGAAATGTGTATTTACTTGACTTGAAATGGTTTGATTAGAGTTGCCTTTATATCAGAAACATATGTAATTTGAATTATGATAAATGTTATACGTGTAGGGCAATTGAGCATTGATGGGAGAGCTAAATTATGGAACTTGAAGAATTATTGAATTGTACTCTATTAAGGTAACTAGGCTACTTTTTTTGTTCATGTGTGAATGCATGGGTTGGGAATAGTGAGTATCCCACGATTATGGGCAGTATGTTTTCAATGATATTTATTAGATTGTGTAGATGTATCAATTGTTGGGGATAGTGAGTATCCCATTATTTTACATTGATTGATGTTTATTATATTATGTGTACGCATGAATTGCTGGGGATAGATAGTATCTCATGCTTTTACATTTATTATGTCATGATCTGGCCTACGAGCATCGTGTGTTAAATGGTTCTTCTAGTATGAATGTGTAGATTTATGGGGATAATAAGTATCCCTAGACTTTGCTAAATGATGTTTATTGTGTTGCCTCATAATTGAAAGGATGAAATCATATATTCTATTTATTTACATTGGACACATGTGTGATGTATTGGTTGATAAGGATAATGAGTATCCTATGATTGGGCTTAATGATGTTATTGTATTGAATTGTGATTAGAATGAAGAAATTGTGTATTTTGATGTATTGGATTTGAATGATTTACAATTGGCCATTTGTTTAATTACATTGCATGACATTCCATCATGAGTCATGAATCATGATGGGCATGATTGAGTTATATGATATGTAATGGTATTATGTCAGATGGGGGATGTTTGGATGGATTGGTGGTAAAGATGTAAGTTAGTGATTGTGACTCTTATGAAATAGTGTGGATGAGCCTTTGTAGGCATTTTTTGGTGGCCGAAAAATGGTATGGATATGACTTTGCTGTGCATTTATGACTGGCAAAGATGTAATATGATATGTCTGGATGGCCCAAACATGATATGACACCCGTGAGGTGTTGCCCTGCTTGACTGGCACGGTTACGATATGATATGACACTCGTTGGGTGTTGCCTTGCCTGAATGGCACAATTATGGATATGATATGACATTAGTGGGGTGTCGACTTGCCCAAATGGCATGGTACATGATATTTGAGTAATAATGATTATGACTTGTGAGTATGATGATGATGAATGTGTATGAATGAGAATGACTTGACGATGATGATGAATGTGTATTGATGAGGCTGTATTTGAGTTTGCGTTATGTGGGCATGTGCAGTTTGGGTTTATAAATAGTGTTGCATTGTCATGAAATTTAGTATGTCATGGAATTGTATGTGTATTAGATTTAATCATGCCTTCTTATTCCTGATTTTTAGTGGAAAAGTTAGACGATGGAGCCCAACCGGGGTTGGCGCTCATGATTAGGATTTGACGATGATCTTCAAGATGTTCTAATGAAATTGGGATTGAATAGATATGATTTGATAAGATTGATATATATTGAGTTATGTATGAGATAATTGTATTGGCATGCCATAGTTATGAAATGTATGTGATATGTGTGGATTTATTTTTGTATAGGTCTAATATGCCATTTGCCATTGCCATGTAGTTTTCAATTTTGGGCATTATGTGGGTGTGTATTTTTGTTTATGTCTATGTATAAAATATTAGAAGTGTGAAATTATATGAGAAATGTTGTATAGGTACAAAATCCTTATATTTTAGGGGATTCTCTATCAAATTTCTGGTAGAATCCTTCTCTGGCTTATAAGATGGTAATGCCCTTAGAGCAAGGTGTTACATCTATGCAAGTTGGCTCTAGTTGAGAAATAAAGGCAAAATTACCACATGTTTGGTGATAAGATGATCTAGTCCAAACTCTATCATACACATCACCAATTATCTAGTTTTTTGAATAAGCATGCATGAACCTCCAATCTTAAGGAAAAGAAGAGTTGCCTTCCTCATTTTCCTCTATTATGGATGGTTTAGCTTCATCCATTGTTTTTATTTCTAGAGTATATTTCTCTTGGTTCCTTTTGTTCAGCTTCTCTACATTTGTTGCGAGTCTATTTGTTTGATCATCAAAATCACTTGTTCTTTTTGAATAGTTAATAGTTTCATCAAATTTGACATGAATAGACTCCTCAATAGATCTACTACTCAAGTTATAGACTCTATATGCCTTGCTAATGATGGAATCATCAAGGAATATACCTTCATCAATTTGCTATCAAATTTCCCAAGGTTTCTTTTTCTAATATTAAGAATAAAACATTTGCAGCCAAAGGTATGGAAATATGATATGTTAGGCCTCTTACAATAATACAATTTTAATGGAGTCCTATTGAGCAATGGGCTAGTGTGATTTCTATTAATAACATAGCAAGTGGTGTTCATAGCTTCAGCCTAGAAATGTTGTGGCAGATTATATTCATTCAATATAGTCCTTGTTATCTCCTGGAAGGATTTGTTCTTCCTCTCAGCCACTCCATTCTACTGGGTATTCTTGGTGCAGAGAAAGTTTGAAAGATGTCACTGCTTTCACAAAAAGCTATGAAGTTATGGTTTTCAAACTCCCCACCATGATGACTCCTTATGGTAACTATATTAGAGCTTAGTCCATTCTACACATGCTTCGCAAAGATTTCAAAAAATTAAAAAGCCTCATCTTTACATGTAAGAAACATTATCCAAGTTTATCTACTATAGTTATCTATGATGACATATGCATAATATTTCCTCCAAGGCTCCTAGTTCTTGTTGGTCTCACTAAGTCCATTTATAGCAACTGAAGAGGTTTAGTTGTGTACATTTCATTATTTTATTTAAAAGACTCTTTTGCTTGCTTTCCTTTCAAACAAGCATCACATAACTATCCTTTATCAAATTTTAATTCAAGTAAGCCAACCACAAAGTCCTTATGATATAGCCATTCAATCATTTTTTTCGACATTTTCTAATCCTCTATGCCACAACAAAGACTCATTGTCACTAACAAGACACTAGGCTTGGATATTATCAAGATTTATAACATACACATTTCCATGCCTTCTACCTAGAACTATAATTGAGTCTGATTGATCTAAAACTGAATAGATATGAGATTCAAACATAACCTTATAATACTATCATATAATTGACTAACACTCAAAAGGTTATGCTTTAATCCCTCTACAAGCAATAGATCAAAAATAACAGTAGAATGTGTTTGGCCAACTTTACCAATCCTAACTACTCTACCTTTTCCATTATCTCCAAAGGTCACTATTCCACCATTCTTCTCTTTCAACTCAGTGAATAGCTCCTCTTCTGTCATGTGTCTTGAGTTACCACTATCAATGTACCACATGCTGGTCCTTATGGCTCTCAGACACACCTACAATGGCAAGGTTAATTTTTAATCTTTGGTACACATTTGGGAATTAGTCCAGGGGAGTTAGTGGCAGAATATTTTGGTATCCACTACTTCTTCGGTGCCACTAGTCTAATGTTTGGAGACTAAATAGCATTTAAATTTTCAGATGTAGCTTTAGGTACCCAAATCATGGTCTATTTGCGTTAGTGCTTTCTTTCAAAGTTATAATTCTACTTCTTTTGTTTTTGTCCACCTTTTCTCTTAGGTTTCATTCTCCATAAGGTGGAGGTCAAGGTTTACCTAAGGGCATTATTCCCTGCCTTAACTTGCTCAAGATTATTGATGGTACATAGTTTACTTTTGAGCATAATGTTTTCATCTTTCAGTTTGAAGAACTCATTGGTTGTTCTAAAGAGCTCCTTTTTAGTCTCCTTATATCTAACTTTCAAAACTTTGAATTTAGCATACAGTTCTTTTAAAGCTTCTTGAAGCCTAGGAGATTCTGTCTTAAAAATAAACCTGTCTTCATGGATGGCCAAGAAGCTTATTCCAATGTGATAATCTTCTTAGTCTGCTCTCATTGGTGACAACTTGCTGAATTATGATTCAAATTCTTCTTCAACATCACTTGTATTGTCTGGCATTAGATGCTCTAACATTTCCCATGCAACTAATGTTTTCTTCTTCCTCTCATAATTCTTGCTGTTGTGGTTGTTGCTATTTTTCTTGTTAGACTATGAATTGTATTTCTTCTTGCATTGCTACATTCCAACGGCTAGTTTTCAACAATTATCTTCCAAATACTCAAAAGCCACTTTGAAATGTATAAATGGAAGGTCCATTGAAGATGAAAGGAGGATGCTTGAGGGTTACATAAGCTAAACACGAATCAAACATAAGTAACTCATTCAAGTTTTCCAAGTGCATTCACTAGAACAAGCTATCGAAATCAAAGAGCTTTAAGGCTACATTATTTCCATCTGAAAGGAGTTTGAATCATTGTAAAGGTTCACTTTTTTATCTTTCTTACATGAACTTAGTTGTTTACATTCTTGTCACGCCCTGCCTTTCAAGGGGTGACCTTAATCATTTGCCTTTACTTTCATTACAACTTCCTCACTTTTAGGGGGGGGTACTCAGAACCCATTCTAGTACACCTAGCCCTAAGGTCTATCTACTTCGCTATTTCCCTTACAAATCCCCAAATTAAGGAAATATTCTGCTAAAATTTTGGCAGAATCTACTTGGTGTTATTAATATTTATGACCTGCATAATCATACATTTATCAAATGAACTTCTAATATCAATATTCAAAAATTCAAAACCTGTACAATTTTCAATCATGTATAAAATTGAAATTTCAATAATTATCATTGTTTTGTCATAATTAACTCTACTAGCCCAACTTACCCACAATCTAGAATTTGCTTCGCCCCATGATGGCAATATAATGAATTGGGATCATACAAGTCCATCCACATATTACAATAACTTATTATTATTATTATTATGACATGCCACTATACCTCATTCGAAATCATCTAAATACACTCATACACTTATAAAATTATCATTATACCAAGTACATACAATTTACTATTATACAAATATCCAATGGGATTTCAAATCCCCAAATTCAATCGTCCAACATAATGTCTTCAGTCTTCCTCATAAATCTCCAACTCACAGTTGGAATCCTTTGTCTGACCTACCAACTAAAAATTTAAACAAGAAGGCGTGAGTCTGGGTAACATAATAACCAAGCACAAATAATAGAAATCAATAATCAATTCATAAAAGCTTATTCCAATTTAAAAAATAAATAGCCTCTAGCAAGCAATCATAGTTTTAATACATAGCTATAAGGCTTAATCATCAATCCAATAAATAATCACATACAATTATTCTATGAAGGTTATAATCCTCACTGATTCAAGCATACAACCATGTCATTGACAAAAACATATGTTCATCAATTAATACTAAATAGGGAATCACTATCATTTCCATCCAATAATTAATTTCATATTGAATCAATCTTTATAATACAACAAAGGGATCTTCTCTACCCGTCACCTTAGACATCCATAATATAATTTAAATACAAACTATTCCAATCTAAGGGTTATCCATTATCTTTAACAAACTAAACCACATCAATCTTCAACAAATATGGGATATCCACTATCCCCCAATCAAAACATACATGCTCAGATTCAAATCAATGGGATATTCCTTATCCCCAACTAATCATACATTCAAGCAAAACAAGGGGCGCCTACTTACCTTAGGCCTTTGGCTCCAAACCATATCTCTCCAGCTTTATGCCTTTTCATCCTTCTCAGATTATTCTATATAAAGCAGCAATCTGATTCACTTAACCATTTGTAATCATGTATTCAATACATCATATTAACAATTCTTTCATACTCAATCTCAATCTAAGATCATCAAATATGTGTTAAACACTAATTAAACTAGTGTTTCTCCACAATTGTCACAAGAACTCTTCTTATTTGACTTATTTATCTAGTATCTTACATAATTTGACATCAACTTGTAAACAACTCAATTAAGGTTTAAATTTACTCAATTCATGGCTTACATAGCCTATTCACACAAATTATCATAATCTCCTAACTAGGGCATAATCATAAATTCAATTTCACTAGTCCAAATCACTCCATACTAGTTCTAAAATATCTAATCATGTAATTTATCATTTGCCCTATAATTAATACAACATAATTTATGAAATCCCTAAATTTCATTATTTATAAAAGCCTAGCTTAGCATAATTCGTAATTTATCATGCCAAATCACAATAATCATTTTATTAAATTATTCCCCCAAGAATTTATAACCACATACATCAATTAAGCCCCAAAATCCATTATTTAAGCACAAGGTTCCAAACCCTAGAAATCAAAATAGGGGATTCAGTTGGAAAATTGAACTTACCTCCATTTTCAAGCATAGTCATCCTCTCCAAATGAAGAATTAGGCTCCAAACTCCACGTTGCTCCCTCCATTTGATTTTCTTTCATTTTCTTTTGTTTTCCATAATTCAAATGGGTGAAAGTTGGGTTTAACTAAAAGATCACAAGTTTATCTAGCTATGCAAGGTGATTTCCTAACTAAAATGGCTAGAAATCAGTAAAATGGGGCTAGGGCAAAAAGGGAAGAAGAAACGGAATGGACCAAAGAAACAGGATGGCTAAACATGGCCAAAACATCGGTTGTCTGGCTGAAGTTACTGACCCATGCTACGGCTTGCAATTCCAAGTCACAAAATGAAAATCCCTATTTGCCACTGGTGGTGCTGTCGTGGGCACCCAAATTTAGAACCTTGCTCCAATCTAATTTTCTGTAGTAGTGTGAGTAAGGG
>JAYJMB010007594.1:0-10076 GCA_036873735.1 Pouteria campechiana
TATTTAGGAATCAAATAGGTGCAAAAGATGAAGTATTAGGAGAATAAAATATGACATTTTGCATTCTCATCAGTCTTAATAGGGAAGCAATTCAATATGCACTCATGCAAGCATATTCTAGTGACTGCGGTAAGCATCGGTCTGGTCAAAGATTATACAGATCAGTGAAATGCCTAGGATACTACTGGCCTACCATGGTCTCAGACTCACTGTAATTTGCCAAATCATGTCTCCAATATCGGCTTCATGGGGATATTCGGCACAACCACCGTCAGAATTGGTACCTATAAGCATTTCTTGGACATTTGCATGGTGGAGATTCGATATCATTGGTCTAATCAACCCTCAATCCTCTGTCTTCCAAGGGGCATGCCTACATCCTGATAGCAACCGATTACTTTTCCAAATGAGTAGAAGGTGATTCATATAAGAGAGTCAGAGCTAAAGAACTAATCAAGTTTATTAAATTTAAGATTGTGTATAGATATAGCAATCCATGCCAGATTACGTCAAACAATGGCACTCCATTCAAGAATGAGGAAATGGAGAAGTTTTGTCAAAAGTAAGGTATCTAACATGTATTCTCTACACAATATTATCCAAAATAAAATGGCCAAGCGAAAGATTTCAATAAGGTTATCCCAAGGATTATGAGAAGAATGGCAGATAAGAACAAGCGGTAATGGCATCTCAAACTACCAGAAGCGCTTTGGGCTTATCACACCACTCACCAGACGGCAATGAATGCAACTCCATATTCTCTAGTGTTTGAAGCGGAGGCGGTCTTGCTTTTGGAAGTGCAGTTACCATCGCTAAGAGTTGCAATGCACTCATGGTTGACAACAAATCACCAAGCCAAGTTGCGATTCAAGGAACTAGATGCTTTAGATGAAAAGCAATTTCAAGCCAAGCAAAGGATCAAGTTATACCAGGCTTGCATGGCCAAGGCATATAACTGATCAGTTAAGCATCGAGCATTTTACCCATGTGATTTAATCCTTAAGCTAAGGACAAAGCTAATGGTGGGTGGCAAATTAATTGAAAATTTTGAGTCCAAGTGGGAAGGCCCTTTTGTCACTCAAGAGGCTTATGCTGATGGCTCATATTGAATTGTGAATACTAATGGAATAGGAGAATTACCCATCAGGGGCCATTTCCTAAAGCATTACTATGCATGAGTTGGAAGGGAGTAAATGTTGAGGGCATTTGCTCCCCCTTTCTAATCCTTGCAAATGTTTCTCAAGCTATCTAGTCTACATGCAAAATTCAAATCATTATTATGCATGAGTCAGAAGGGAGAAAGCACCGGGGGCACTTGCTCCCCTTTTCTAATCCCTATAAATGTCTATTAAGCAATTTGATCTACATACAAAACTCAAATTGTCATTAAGCATAAAGTTTATAGAAAAGAAACATGTCAAGAAGCCAAGTGTTGAGAGAAAAAGTGCTAAAACTGCACATTCATTAGCATATGAGATTCTCATACATAGAGGGAGTTTACAATTGAGTTAAAATAGTTAAAATAAACTCCTTCGGATGGCTAAACTACTCCTCTACCACCTTGACTACCTGTGAAGCTCCAGGGCTCACCACCAAAGAGGACTTTAATCCTGACAAGACCTCTTCGACAATCATCACCTCTTATTCACAAGAAGTTATTTTGTCCTCCAAGTGATGAATAATTTCCACAACTTCTACCTCCTCCTGCTCTTTGGAAGCAACAACCAATTCTTGACATGAATAGTGATGACTCAATTACCAAAACTTCTTCCATAGGGCTTCACGATGATCTTTGTTAATCTTTATCTCTTCTCTCAAAGAGGATAAGTCCCGTTACAGAGAGAAAAGGTTCTCTATCATCACACCCTTTGCTGATGACTTTTCGCTAATCTTAGCCCTCATGCTATCGAGTTCAACCTCTTTGGCAACAATAGCCTTAGTAGGAGGTTTTGGAGTGCCATTCAACTCGGCTTGTGCCCATTCTTGACAGAAAGTCTCTAAACAATCAAAAATTGCAAACAAGCTATAGATGTCCCCATCAAGCCTTGCTATACCCTCGGCCCATAATAGAAACTGCTCTTTTAGTCCTGCAATTGCATTAGAGGAAAATACTTTTTGCACTAATCTCACAAAATCAGAATAGAATGATCATAACTCATCCTCCAAATCCTCCTATTCAACCTTACTTTGCTCCTTTGTAGCTTTGATGGAGATAGATGATAACATTTGGAATAAGTCATCATCAAGGAGGATACAAAAATAGGGTGATGCTACTTCCCTGTCACACTCATAATCATCTCCTTCGATTTCAATGCGTTGCCTCTAGGAGTGGAAAGAGCCATAATCAGAGTATGGTGACTAGTGGTGCTGCAGATAATAGTATTTATGCTCTCCTCTGGTTGATTCCCAGTTGGAATCTCAATAAACGGACCACTTTCGTCATAAGCCTTATCCACATTATGGTGACTACCAGCATTGGAGTTAGCTTTGTTGGTATTCCTCTCTGGCATATTATCATTAGCATTGAAATCACCTCCCAAGAATGCCTTAACTAAATGGTGATCTTTGCCTATGTCAGAATCGGCTTTCTCTTAAATTGGATTCCTAGCCTCTTGCATGTTATCCGTAGGAGCAACTGTAGCAATAACACTTTCCAATGAAACCTCTGCTGAGGTAACCTTCTCTCTAGTTGGAGGATCTATCAGGTGAGGAAGATATGAGGGTAACGAAGAAAGCATAGTAGGCATATTAGAGAATAGGGCTATGGCTTTCTCCCAATTAAAGGAGTCTGATGACTCCCTTTGATTATTGGCCAAGGTATCAGCTACAGTATTAGCAAAAGTATCTGCCACATGTGGCTCCGCATGTCCCATCTCTGGAAGGAGTACCTCTGCATTTTTCCTTTCTTTCATTTGTTCAAGCTCAGCAACATTTGGAGGAGATGGTGGAACTGAAGCAATTACTTCATGAAGAGAAGCAGTCACTAAGCATGATGGTTGAGAAACTACCTTCTTACTCGCCCTCAAAGGCATGAGAATGGGTGCCCTACTACTTGTCTTTGACTTCTTGCTTTGCCTCATAGAAACATGAATGGATGTAGCTCCTCTCTTTCAAGATGAAGAAGTTCTCAGATAAACTAAAGCCTAAGGAACCCTCTCACAGAATCATACTGGGGTGCGATCTGCCAAATACCATTCCAACCCGACCTTAGCATTAGCGTCTGCCTTAGCCAATTCCTCCCTTAAAAGACGAATGTCGATTGGTATAATCTGCTCAGCATAAGCTAGTGGATTTAGGGGTTCGGCTTAGGAATCATCTGCTCAAGAATCCCCAGCTCAGTGATCACCTCCTCCACTCCAACATCTTCATTTGTGGGGTATATTTGCTCACTGTAACCCCACCATCCAGTATGACTATGATCAGTGCGATGAATATTTTCACAAGGATAACACTCATCTAACCATAGAACTCATTGTAGAAAAGTGGCCGGCCTCTTAAAATCCATGGCCCGTTGTGCCCGAAGATGTCCTCAGGCATGTCAAACTCAAAAGAGGATATCAATGGATGGTAAATGGTCTAACCACAATTCGGAGGCATCTCCCTGCTAATTTTGCCCCCATTGCTACTGTACCACCAAGTGTAGTCCTTGGTCTCGTGGACTCTTTAGGCTAGACCAGGCAGGAAGATGTCATAGTCATGAAGTTTAGAGGTAAAATGAAAGGATAGTGGATACCACCAAGCTGGACCCATCCCTATTGCACGCTCTTCTCGTGATATAAATATGATGCAAGCTACCATATCTTGGTCATAGCCAAACGGCCTGGCAAACTGATGTGAGAAATATGACTCAACCCAAAACCTGAGCCTTCCCAAATAGCAAGCAAGCAAGCTTACAAAGAAATGATGAAATCATTAATCTTAACAAAGGTTTCATTCATGCATTTCACCTCAAATCCCAAAGGATTACTGACCGGAGCTAGCAAAAACATCTCTTGAAAAAACTTGTGCAACTTTACTAGCTGATCAGTCACTTCATCAAATCTTATATTCCCAAAAGTGGCAGTCATGAACTTCTCCAATAACAAATCTTTAACAAGCAATTGAGTTGGCGATTCAACCTATAAATCCAAGGGAAATAAAGTCCTAAGTAAGCTGTAAAGAAATGGACTTGGAAGTAAGCAGTGCACATGACTAGTCCGGAATGATGTAAGACCATATCAGCCAACCCGCGATAGATGTCGCATAATACATGAAGAGCCATCAATAGTCTCTTACCTTCTGCAAGTTGAAGAGCCGACATTAAGCATAAGGGGTTGATACAATGATCATGTGTGGATAGATAATAATAGAAAGTCATAGCATTAAGAATAAGATTAATTCTTCCTCTAGGGTGATACGGCTCAGAAAAACTCAATCAACACAAATATTCCATTCGGCCCAATCTTTGGATGCTAGCATCCCACATAATTGAGCCTTGGGATTGGAGATCCTTCCAAACAACTGAGCCCAGTCTATCCAAGAAAGCTTAGTGCCAGACCATCTTAACTTGCTCATTATATTCAAGACATGGTAACCTAAGTTGCCTTTTCTAAAATCCTCATTTAGTGGGAGATGTAATTCAAAAAGTTCCCCGATAATAAGCAACCCACAAATAGCATTAAAATCGCACAGTGTGATGCTCATCTCACCACAAGGAAGATAAAAAGAATTGGTCGTCGAAGACCAGAACTTGATGAAACCACACATGGCCTCCATGTGCTTATGGAACAGACTGTGAGTGTAAAGAATCATTTCAGAAATGCTAGCCTGACAGAGGATACTTTTGTGTGTTGCTACTATATGCTTCACCTAAGGTCTGAAGAAGTGGTTCTTTGGCAAACTACCCTTGAGCCAACATTTTTTAGCAACAGAAATAAACTCATAATCTAGAAGAATTGTTTTCCTCTAGTGAGGGGTCTTCACCAAATATTCATAAGGATCGAACATTCTTTAATCGGTGACGAAAAATAACTATCAAAATGGTCCTTCTCATCATAATGCGCAAAGGCATTGGTAGATAAGTCAGCACTTTCAACATCTTTCCTATGAACAAAGCAAGGTTGAGAGTAGAGAGCGAAAGGACGATCTCTACCCTTCATATCCTTCATAGAGAGATGACGCATTGGAGAGTGACCTAGTTGGTCACTATCAAAACTAGGAAGTTTTTGCCTTAAAATCTCTGCATTTAACCAAATGAAGAAGCCCTTGTCTTTTTCTTTAAACTGATAATAACAAATAGTACCTTGAAGCTGAGGATCACTACTTTTCTTTTGCTTCTTCTGTTTTCCCTGTAATGAGGACTATGGTACAACAAGAATTTTCCCTTGGTGTTGTAGCGCAATAGGAACTCCCTCTTGGAATTTGGGTGCAACATGAACTTCCTCTTGGTGTTGTGATATAATGGGAATTCTCCTTTGGCACTAGGCCACAACAAGAACTTCCCTTTGGCATTGTAATGGAACAAGGATTTCTCATTCTTCTAATTCATCTTCTGATAATCTTGCATCTTGCTCAAGGTTAGCATTAGATGAAAGAATTGCTTCAGTGATGGGAGGATTTGGAATGGAACTATTAGCCACGGAGCGTGCTAATGTCACTTCATTTTGATCATTTACTCTCTTGTAGAGGCCAAATCAATATCATAGGGGAGGTGATTTGACTCATCCACCCTAATAGGAGAATCCCCAAAATCTACACAATCAAGAGAAATGACAGATGGTGAAGAGGCCACTCTATTATTGGAATCCATACTTGTCGAACAAATCACCAAATAAATCAATGGAGCAGTTCAAGATAGACAAGTTAATAAGCATTTTGCAGAATTAAAAAAAAAACATGCTTTCTATAGGAGATCAAGATAAAAATGATGAATGCAACAGAGCCCGTGAATTTTTGGAATTTTTTCAATAAAATCATGAATTTTTGGGAATTTTTTAATACAATTATGAATTTTCGGGAATTCCTTTTCAACATAAATCATATATATTGTGGCATCCCACAAAGAAAATCATCAATTTTAGGGTATATATATATATATTTGAAAAAAAGGAAAAAAGGGGGTGGGCTCATCCTGTCCTGCCGGCCCGCCTAGACCCAGCCTCTCCAACAGCCCGCATGGACCGTCCAGCAAGACAGCCCATTTGGGCTCTACCCTCGCCAACCAGGTGCCTGAGCCTGTTCCCGCTGAGCCCGCGCACCCAGGACCTGCTTTTGCCGAGCCCGCTCAACCTGCTGATGCCACACCGCTAATGGCACGCTCCGCCGCAGACTTTGCTTTAGCTGGTCTGCACGAGCCGCAGGGCTCCCGTCTTCACTGACCCGTGTGAGGACACCCTGCATCCTAGACTACCTTCTTCTCTAGTAATGACGGAAAAACAATGAAAAAAAAAATAGAAGAGATGGCCTAGCGATGGAGATAACGGAACCCGCCTGTTTAGGGAAAACGAAAAATGGGGGTTCCCTAAGCCCTTAGCAATAACATCAATACTACAACAGCAACGGAGAAGACATCAAAAATAAAGTTCTCAGAGAACCCATCGGGTACGTTGATGAACCACAAAAACCTTGTGAAGGTTGTCAAAGATTTGCCTCTTTTTTTAGAAAACACTGGTGGAGGAAGGTGACAAGCTTCACGGAATGCAACTCCGATTCTAAACGGAGAAGATTTTGAGCTCTTGAAGAGCCTGTAAAAACATTGGTGAGCCACAAGTTTGCTGAAGTTTTGAAATGGTATTTCCGTTTGCTAAAAACTGGAGAAGAAATATTCTTAAAGATGGGGAAAGCTGCATATGGCAGCCTTTGACTCATGCGTGAGCTTAAATGGAAAAATGTAGAAAGGTTTTTTTCAAATGGGTTTCCCAAACAGGAAAAAAAAAGTCACATTTTTTGGGTTTTGATAGAAAATCAAATGGCTGAAATTTCATTAGCTGAGCCACTGTTGGGACCTTATGAAGAAGTAAATGGCTACATTTCCCTGCAGTTGATTCAAGAAAAATAGGATTGCAATTTCATCACGAGTGAGGCTTTTTTATGGGTTTCCCAAACAGGAAAATAATGAACCATTTCTGTCTCGGAGTAGAAATCATACGGCGGAAAACTGCCACATTCCTTAGCAGTTGATATGAGGATCACGAGATTACGGTTCCAAATCAGTCAAAGAAGCATTTCAAAGTTCAGAAACAGATCGGTAACCATCGCCATGCTTGCATTCACCTATGCAATTATCTGTGCCAATGGTGATCAAGGGGCATTTGTTGGATGAGATGAATATGTGAAAAGGAAAAATCAATCAGAATGATCGTTCAGGCTCAACCATGGACGGTTTGCTGAGCACACGGCCAAGGCCATCAAAAGATCTCTGATTCACAATTGGTAGACGTCTGCTCAGAGGACGTTGTTTCTAGGCTAGTTGTGACTCTCCAAAGTCGGATAACCAGCCAGAAGACAGACTGGCTAGCTGAAGTGTTGAGCTAAGTCCGCAGATGGAATTGCAGAACTAAGAAACTGCGTAGTCGGGCTATACGCGCATCCAGGCTATCTCAAAACTGCGCAAGTGGGGTTTGGCTTATCTGCGCAGCTTTTTTGAAGCAACCTCACTGCGCAGGCAGGAATGCCTCTAGCAAATGTCATCTGCGCAAGTAAAATGCCCACACCCTTCATTCGCGCAGGTAAGCGGACAAACGAGAACTACTTGCAACCAGAGATGATATGTCTAGATGGGGTCCCTACCAAGCTACGACAACACGTTACCTGCGCAGAACATAGTGGAAGATTGATTGTCGGATATGGTTATTGCCCGCGCAAGTAGGTTCCCTCAGAACTGCATACAATTGCGCAGGCGAAACATGTTGTCCGTGCAACCAGAGAACGTTCAGCCTCACAGCTGAGTAGTTAAAATATTTATGTGTTTAGACTGGCTAACCTATAAATATTCTCAATTGCACCAACGAACTTATCATCAAAACTGTCTAGGACATCCTCGATGGTTTTACTTGAAGCTAACGGCATGAAGTTGGGACCCCACGTAGAGGGTTCATTAGAATTGTCACCGTGGAGGCCTATTACCCTTTTTATTGGGTACTTTCATCCCATCTTATTCTAATTATGCGGTGAAAAAAATGTAACACATACAAATTCTGAAAAAATGGGCAAAAGGGTGTATTGCTAATATATATATATATATATATATATATATATTAATGCATGAATATAGGCACACTCACCTATTATCCAAGCATTGCCTAGTTTGATTGCATGGTATCTATTTAGACATGCATGCAATTAATTAGGCTTTGTGAGAAGAAAACTCAGCATCATTTTTTGGGTAATAAATACATAGTTTCCATTCCACACATGGAAATTACACTAATTAAAGTATAAGCAAAGCTTAGATTCCAAAAATGCATTAAATGGTGAAGGCAGACTCTTCCCAAAATGGTGAATGCAGGCTCTTTACAAAATGGTGAAGGCAGGCTCTTCATAAAATGGTGAAGGCAAGCTCTTCCAAAATGGTGAAGGCAAGCTCTTCACAAAATGGCAACGGTGGGCTACTTCCCAATTTTTCCAAGATGGTGAAAGGAGGATCTTCCCAAAATGGTGAAGGCAAGCTCCTTCGCAATTATAAGCTCTTTCCAAAATGTTGAAAGCAGGCCCTTCCCAAAACGGTAAAGGGACTGGAGGTGAAGGCAAGCGCTTCACAAAATGGCAACGATGGGCTACTTCCCAATTTTTCCAAGATGGTGAAAGGAGGATCTTCCCAAAATGGTGAAGGCAAGCTCCTTCACAATTATAAGCTCTTTCCAAAATGTTGAAAGCAGGCCCTTCCCAAAACGGTAAAGGGACTGGAGGTGAAGGCAAGCTCCAAGTCTATAAATACCTCCTCCCTCTTCTTAAGATAGATATAGAATTTCTTTTGAAGAAACTTAAAAAACTCTTCAAGAGGCAAGTGCCTCTCTTGATATTAGTGGCTTTTAGCCACCATTAATTTCTCTAGTGCCTGAGGGCACTCTGCCAAGGCTGCACTATGGTACACATGTGGGTTCCACCTACACTGTGATAATGGTGAGTCTCATATAATTAATGGAAAATAGGATAATGTTGGATTAGACATTTAAAATATATTAAAACTTATTTAAATATTAATTAAACCCTATAAATGGCAGAGTTGCTATGGAAACAACTCATGAAATCAAGAAAATTCTGATATTGTCTTAAATTAATTAAGAATTATCATTATCATTAATCATTATCATTAGTGTTAATCATGATTAGGCTTAATTAACTCAAAATATAATTAGTCTTAATTCATGCAACCTGACTCTACAATCTCTCATAAGTTAATAGTAAAGATCGCCCACTTTTGGGTTTTTCATAGAATATTAGAAAACACTACTCGCCTAGTCACCCAGGAGCTTAAGTCTAGGACTGAGTCACTCAATAATGACTCATTGAGTCAAACCTTAGCAAATATCACTCACCAAATCATTCAAAAGCCTAAGTCTAAGACCAAGTCACCGAGTCATGACTCATCGAGTCATCGAGTCATTAAGTCGGGCAATGTGAGAAAGTTGATATAAATCTAGTTATCTTGGTCCTACTCTTTCTAAGCTTCTCATGGGCAATTTAGAGAACTAAGCTAAATTCAATCATCCTAGTCCCTCTCTTTCTAAGTTTCTCATGAGCAATTAAGAGAGCTGAGCTAAATCTAGTCATCCTAGTCTTACTCTTTCTAAACTTCTCATGGGTAATTGAGAGAGCCAAGATAAATTCAATCATCCTAGTCTCACTCTTCCTAAACTTCTCATGGGAGCCAAGCTTAAATCCAGTCATCATTGTCCTACTCTTCCTAAGTGTCTCATGGGCAATTGAGATAGCTACGCTAAATCTAGGCATCCTAGTCCCACTCTTCTTAAGCTTCTAATAGGCAAATGAGAGATCCGAGCTAAATTCAGTCATCCTTATTAATGGCTCAAATTTAATACCTCGCAAGTGCACGGTCGATGTATAGTCTAGTGTGCTTATGCAAGGGTCGATCCCAC
>JAYJMB010007595.1:0-10075 GCA_036873735.1 Pouteria campechiana
TGGCCATATTATATTTGCATATTTGTTATATAATTCTTGTGGTTTAGTATGTTGTATACAGGATAACGGTGGTAAATTAGGGGAGACTCTGTTGGAATTTCTTCTGAATTTACCACTAGTAACGCTCCAGGAAGGAGGGGCGTTACATTTGACCTATGAGGATCCTTCATATATAGACACTAATTTATCCTAAATACATTTTTTCAGTAGTGTAAGAGGATACTCTATCAAACTTAGATGAAAATAGTCCACAAAATAAGGAGTTCATAGCTTTTGCATTATTTTAGATTTAGGTGGGTTCCTCTTTAATTCATGCATCTACTTCTATAGTGGGAAGAGTGATTCCAACTTTAATGGCCTTCCAAGACTCCATATCATTAGCTATAATAAATTGATTCATCCTCAACTTCCGATAAGCAAAGTTTGTTCCATCAAATAGGGGTAGTTGAGTAGACAATTGCCCCTCCTCAAATATTTGCAAAGAGGATGATGAGCTTGCCATTAGATCACTACAAGTGTTTATGTAGTCTGCTCTGATACCACTTGTTGGTCCAGAAGATTAGGCAAAAACCCAAGGGGAGAGGGGTGAATTGGGTACTTAAAAAGGTTGCTCAACCCCTTTAGGATTATACATCCCTCTAGCAATCAATCTAATCACTCAATCAACTAATGCATAAATAAAAAAGACACAGATTTTTATAGTGGTTCAAGTAAACAGGCTACTCCACTCTTTCAAGAACACTCTCCTCTTAGTGTCTTTCGTTTTACTATTCCAATAGCAGAATTACAATAGTGCTCTCAACACTCTTCTAGATTCTAGCTTTGGGGGGCATAAACGCAATACTCCTAGTACTCTTCTAGATTCCAACTCTAGGAGGCATAAACAAATAGCTCTTGTCTGCACTCAAACAGTCACAGCTCTTCTTGAGTCTAGTCTCAACCACTAGCTCAGGAAATTTACAAAGAACGAATATCCAAAGTTGAAGCACAGGTATTTCTCAGTAAGCACAGGAGAAGGTTTCTAAAAATTAAATGCATAAGTAAATGATCTTCTCGAAAGGTGGTTGAGAGCCTTCAAAGAAAGTTGATGAGGGTTTGAATGCAAGGCTCTCAACTCTTAAAGGATTATAGAAGGTTTGGCTTAGATTAGTAAATGCTCTCAAGAGAATGCTTGAATATCTTCCTTGATACTTGGTTACTTCCTCTTACTCCAATGATACTTCATTTATAGCTGCTTTGAATTCCAACCGTTGGTGATAGGTGAACTCCATTAATGATAAAAGAATGTTCTGATTAGCACATTTGAATTTTCTAACTTTTGCTTAATCATTGTCTGCTGAAATGCCTATAGCTTTGATCTTGGAAAAGATGATTTTCATATTTTTAATAAGCATTGGCCAAGGTGTTGCTGCAAAGGCTGATTCTTTCATCAATATAGAAAGGGCATCATTAATGCTAACATTTTGGTTTGCCCATTATTCATCTTTACTTACGACCGACAAAATATCTATCTAGTTGTTCATTAGACAAAGTTCATTCATCTTCTGGTTTATCTATTGTAAGTAGCAAATGAATCGTATAGGTGTTGTTTGATCACATCATCTATTGGGTTGTCTATTGTAAGTAACAAACAGATTTTAGAAACACAGATGAATTATTCTTTCCAGTAGTTTTTCTTGTGGTTTGTCTGTTGAACTGTAGAAGCACAGATGACTTATTTCTTCAGCGCTTTATCTTTTGGGTTGTCTATTGTAAGTAATAGAGTAATCTTTCAAGCGCAGATGAATTTTCTTCACTACTCCGTTTGTTGGATTGTCTATTATAGATAGTAGACGAGTTCAGATGTACAGACAAATGTCATTGCTCCGCCAGATAAACTTCTCTGCTCTACCAAATGACCTTCACTTCTTTGCCTTTATCTATTTTAATCAGACAATCATTCGCTTGACTGTGGCTTACTTATGATAGATGAAGTGTATTGCTTTGTATTCGTCAAATATAATCTCCACTTCGATAGATGAATGGAAACTTAGTTGAATCCTTTTCATTTCAGCTTTGTCTATAACGATACTTCATCTTTTGCTTTTGTACTCTCCCAAGCCTTGACGCCTTGGAATATGTTTTCTATGCTCATTTTTTCATAAGGCCTGCAACTTGATTCTGCATATTAAAAGTTTGGCAAAAACCATTAGTATATAATGTTTAATCAAGTTTTATTTGTCATCAAAACTATGTGTTTATACTAACACACAGGTTATCTAGATTCGGTCCTACACCATTCCATAACTCATATGGAGTGGTTGGAATTGATTTTAAAGGTACACAGTTTAAGACATAAGTGGTTATCATGAGCGCATCTCCCTAGCACTTAGCTAGAAGGTTAGCCTGCATCATCATGGACCTAACCATGATCAAAAGGGTTCAATTCCTAAATTCTACAATACCATTTTGTTGCAGAGTATATGAAATCGTTAATTGCCGCTTGATCCCTTTCATCTCAAAATATTCTCTAAACTGACCAGATGGATACTCTCTCCCCCTATAAGTTTAGAGAACGTCAAGGTGAGAGCTTTTCTGATTCTCAACTTTAATAACAAAGCATTGGAAGCACTCAAAAGCTTTAGAATGATGAGATAAGAGAAATGTATATCCATATCGTGAGAAATTATCAATGAACGTTGTAAAGTAACATATAGCATTTCTAGATTTCATGTTCATAGGACTACAAATGTCAAAATGAATCAAATTTAAAGGATTTGAAACTCTCATAGCCTTATCAAAAGGCTTCTTACAAGCTTTTCCCGCTATGCATGGCTCACAAAGAGGAAGTTCAACTTTGGAAAGTGAACCCAATAATCCATTTCTAGATAAACAGAACATTCTATCCTGGCCAGCGTGTCCTAGTCTAGCATGCCATTTTGCATATCCAAAAATGACATCAGAAGATGAATAGGAACATGTACTAATTGCTACATTTACTTTGACAAAAAAATTGAGTCTAATTCTAACAAAATAAACTCATTACTCATTGTTCCTTAACAAAAAAAAGTTTCATCAAAGTAAATAGACAAACCATTACTATCAAATAAGAAAGAATATACATAACTAATCAACTGTTTGTAGACTACATCGAATAGAAGGTGCAAGAAGCACATCATGCAGGAGAACTTGCTCTCATCAAGCAGGTTGAGTTGATATGTTTAAACTCCAAGAACTTCTTCTTGCGATCCATTCCTGATAGTGACATATCTCATGCCCTTTAAAAGACAATGATAGTCTAAAAATCTAGCTCTATCAGCAACTATGTGCTTGGTTGCACTCGTATCTATAATCCAAGAAGAAGGAGAGTGAACCACAAACAGATGAGAACAAATAAATATCAAACCACCAAGGTCAAGACATACCTTCTATGGTTCATTGCACTCATTAGCGAAGTAACCTTTTTATCCACAGTTGTAGCACTTTAGTTTGGATTTATCATTTTTTCCAATACGCTTACCTTTGGACTTCTTTGACCATTTGCCTTTAGGCATAAACCCTTTTGATTTCCTCCATTCTTCCTTTTACATTGGGATCTAAGACCCTTACGTTGAGAGGAAGATGAAGCAATCATTGCAGTAGGTTGACTCACTTAAATGCGCTTTGCCTCCAGTTCCAAATGCCTAGAAATATCTGCAACTGTCTTAATATTCTCATTATGAGTGAGTATTAACTTAACCTGGGTCCACTTACGATCAAGTAAAGAACAAATGATTTGCAAAATTTGCTAAGTCTGTGAGAATTTTACTCTAGCTAATGTTATCTCTCTTGCCATGTTAGACATTTCAGCAATATGCTCAGTCATGGTATGGTTGGAGTCACAACCTAGACTCTAAGATGCCCCCAAAATGAATATGCAGCTGATCCCATATTTCCTTGGTAGTTGAAAATTTCTCAAATTTCTAGTTCAAAATATTGTCCATGCAAGCAAGCGTCGAGAACCGAGTTGATTGGTCCTTTCTGACCCAATTATCATAGGCTTCCTTATCATGCCTATGTTGTGCTATATTATCCTCTATAGGGGGTTCTATAACCTGGGTTAGATGACCAAGTAGCTCTTAGTCATGGAGAAGATACTGAACCTTCCTATGTCATATACCAAAGTTATTATCATTTAATCTTTCACCTTTTACAAGATCAGTTAGGAAACTTTTCTTGGTCATCTACAATTATTGCAAAAAGAGAGAAAAAATATTTAGCCTTAGCCCAATATCTCTTAAACATAACATTCTCATATAATTAAAGACTTCTAAATTCCTTTCTAAATCACAAAATCCAAAAATTTGCTATGCTCATTAATCATCTCTTTTAATAAAGAAATAAAATGTCTAAAATAAATGAGAATGTACCACATAATTATAAACTTAGCATAATTAACATACAACTAATATATTAAAAAACAAGCACAAAATAAATAAAAATATCTTAATATACAACACATGTATATATACACAGTATAATATTTTTTTTCTCATCACATGAACGAACATTGTTCACCCACCAATGCACCGCACATCCATTTAAATCTATTCACGTATGTATGAATAACCATCCCTGTTCAATGAATAACTAGTGCGTGAAGTGGGATTTGCGAAAATCCCTTCATGTGACATGGGACGTGAACAATAACTGAACATTGTTCATTACATATTATGGATTGTTAGCCATTGTTTGCCACTGTTCATGCATTATTTGCAACTATTGACAACTGTTCATCTACTATTCATGCAGTATTCATAAAAAACTGTTCATGCACAACACTATTCACTTATAGAATTTTTTTTAAAATAAAAAGGGTTAATTATGAAAATAAATTCATCACTTTCTACTAAGAAAGAGATTTAAAATGAATTTAAATCTAGGTGCATAGAAATCTCTGATAGCAATTTTGGAAAATTAAATATATCAATATATGATATTGAAGGATCGTGAATGAAACTTACCTCTAAAACTTGATGTGATTACAACCCAATAGACCTGTGGAAGCTCATTTTGATGAAGTGCAGGCTACCAGAGTCTGCAACAGAAAGCATGTTCTAAGTTTAAGGATGGTGATGATGATCCTAGAGAACTCTGATTGGAACCTAGAAAATGCCCTAACTTTTGGGGAGAGGACAAGAGGCTTGGATGTGTGAGGGTTTCACTTCTTAAGCCCTTACGTAGGAAAAGGGTTTTTCCTTTTATAAAAAACTTATCCTTAAAATCCTAAACCAATTAAAAAACTACTCTCCAAAAGCAACATCATAGTCACCCTAAAATATGGGTGTGGATACACATGGTTTTAATACCATGCAACACAAACTTTAGAAAGGAGGATCAAAGTGAGATTCGTTTGATTAGGAAGATTAACGAAGGAGAGAGCATGCAACAGATTTGCAAGAGAGATTGTTCTATGTTTACCTTCGATTGATGTTGAAGATCAGCGAGAGTGGGCGCATGCAAGCAATAGGATTAAGTCATTTCGGTAGGAGCAAGGAAAAGATGATAGATGGTGTTGCAATTGCTAAATATTTGCTTTCCTAGACCTTGGTGTCTTTGAATGTTAGAGTGCATATACACGATAAACAAGGATGGAGAGGCGAGGGGGTAGAGGAAGAAGGTTTTCAACTTAGAAACATTTCCATCTAATGTCGTGAATCTGCCGAATAACTCATGCTAGTTAACTATCTCTAATACTTCAAAATGATGATGACGACTCAAATCTCAGAAATGTCAAACGAGAACGATTGGAGCTAGCGTAGACAAATAAGCAATGCGAGGAGTTGGTGGCATTTCTCTCCAACTACATCAACGTGGATCGCACGAAGATTGATGGGATTATACAGGGCGTTTAAGAAGCAATAGAGTCGTGCATGGATATTGCAACAGTGGTAGAGGGCGGTGAGAGCAGTTTGATATATTTTTTGCTAGGCCCCACTCTTTTAGACGGACTAGATGTTAATACTGATTTTCCAGCAACTTCTAGCGACAAGATAGGAGATTGCTGCTAGGAGCACACATCTAGCTAAGGCTGCAACTCGCGTTAGTTGGGACTGTGGGGTTGAGATCAACCAAATCATAGTTCAAATCTGAATATCTATCCCAAAATTAAACCATAACTCTTTTCTAAAACCTTAACCCAAACTAAGCTAAATTTGTAAAATCCAAATTAATTTTAGTTAGACAATTTGAATTAATAATTCTTATATTGTTATCATCACTTCAAATAAAATTTACAAATGCTACTCAATTGAATGTAATTATTATATAAATAATTCAATATGAAAATGTTACCATACTTTAAAAATGCTATTCACACTATCATAAATAATCATCCAAAAATATTGATTTTTGAACATAATTAAAATTAACATGTAAAAAAATGCAATTGAAGAATTATTTTAAATTAAAAATTAACTTGTATAGTTCATTATAAAATGTAATTCAAAATAGAATGTGCGATGTATGTAATTCTTATTTCCATGTATTTAAAGGTATTATGAGATATGATGTTGCATTATTATTTATGTTGTGATCCACTTTTAAATAATTAAACCATTTTGCCCATTTAACTTATTTAAAATTTTAGGTTATTTGGATTAAGGTATTTGGTTCTTAATTTCAGGTTATTTGGATTAGGGTAATTGGGTTTGGGTTGCACTTAACCCAAGCGAAACCATATTGCAATTTGATTTGCATTGGCCCCAAATTACATGACCTGAAATTCAAAAATATTAACCAAAACTTTTCAAACTTCAAGTTTTCTAGGTTGGTTCCTGGCCAACCAAATTGCCTTGCACCCCTACTTCTAGCAGAGAAAAATTATTTCTCTACTAAAGTTTTTGCTAAAACTCTATATTCTTATAGTGATTATAGGATTCAAAACAATAAATTGATCAAAAGGGGATGCTAGAAGACCTAATTTCATTAACTAATCCTTTACTTATAGAGACATACAAGTCCTTAGGGATGTATGTCTCATTCCCATTGAGTGCGTTTTGAAATGGGGAAAAGATGTGAGGAAAAAACGAATGTGGAAAAGTGAGATAAAAGAGATGGAGTAATGTAATGTAATGTAGTAAAGGGTATTGATTAAAAATAAAATAAACAAAGACAAAATAGGTAGGCTTTTTATATGAAAAGATATAAATTAATGATTAAAAATATAGATAATAATAAAAAAAGAGAGTTGTTAATGTGATGCCCAGGAATTTTAGAAAAGAGAATTTTCTAAAATACTTATTTTGGGTAAATAATGCATATGAATTTATAAAATTGTGAAGGAATCATATACGTAAATTAATGTAATTATCAGAGAAATTATAGATGACATTGGATTATACTTATTTTGGAAGGAGTAGTGCAAGCAGACTACAAAAAGTGGTGAAAAGTGGTCACATGTGCATGGCAAGATGTACGCCGTTGGAGTACTGAAAGTGAAGCTGGCTTAAATAGTCCACCAGCCCCAAATTCAGCCATTTTCATTCCCTCCCTCTAGCTCACATGCCCTAGCTTTCTTGCAACCCATTTCTGCATCTATTTTCCTCAAATTTTGTGGGGCAAATTTATGTAAAGTGAGGTACTGCCATCTCAAGTCCAACTACTTGAGTGGCCAAAAAGAAGAGAGAAAATCTATAAATTTCACCAAGAATCCCTTTTATTGTAGTCGATGGAAGAAATTAAAGTTTTATGGTGGATCATAGTGGTAAGCATTTTCCTTGAGTTAATTTGTAATTTGGTTCTAAATGGGGTGTGTTCTACAAATTTAGGGAAGTTAGGGTTTGGAATTGCATGAGTTGTTTGGGTATTTTCATGTGGAATTGATTAGAAAGCTCAATTTTGATGTTAGTGGTGGGATTGGACCATAAGAAAACCCATGTAGATTGCTATGCATGGGTTGGACAGCCATGTCTTAACCTTTGTGCAGTACCTACTTTGAATAAATGGGTTGGAAAGAGCATTCATGAATTTTAAGGCGTTTTAGATTAGTTAGCAAAGCCAAATTTAGTGTTAATCATGTAGAATCATAATTATGTGATGTTAGAAACGAATTCCAGTGACTGCACTTTGCTAAGAAAGTGAAATTTTGAAAGATGTCTATTAAGTGTTTGATGAAATGATACTATGGAAAGCACCTTAATTGTTCAATGAAATGACCCTAAGAAAACCAAAGTGTAATTTAGTGATTTTAGCATAGCCCTAATTGTCTATTAATTAGACATTGGACAAGGAATTATAAATATGTAATAAGATTTATCCTGAAAAAGGGTGGATGAATTTCAATTAGTATGAAATTGAGTTAGGTCTCTTGTTTAGACATGTGTGAATTTCATTTGGGACACATGTGATGTGTGTAGGATAGGATTGAGTTACGGTCAAGCTGTTGAGTTGGAAAACAAGGAGTATGAAAGCATCTTCATAGAGGTAAGTAGGTTTATTTTCATTATACACATAAATGTGAAATTTGATGGGATAGTGAATCCCCCTTGATTTTATATATAGGTACCGCATGTTATATGATGTTTAATTTATTGAGTTTTGATTTCAAATGATAAATTTATATGTTCAATGTGTTTGGTTTGGAAATTGAATTCGGTTATATGTGTTCAACTAATTTATTTTGATATGTCATGTAATTTGATGGGGATAGAGTATATCCCATCATTTTGCAAGCAATAAAGTATATCTAATGGTTTTGAATGATGTTTATGATATGACATTAAGATTGAATTGATGAAATAGGCAAGCTCATGTGTTTAAATTTGAAATGGAATTCAACCATGTGTGTGTTCAATTGGCAGTTTTGAGGTGGCTTTGCATAGCATTACATTACATGGTTATAAGAAACATGGATCATAATGATCATGAATCAATAAATTTGAGATGGGGGAAATTGTCTTGATAGTTATAAAGGAAAAGCATGAATGTAGTTAATTAAACTACAAGTGAATGGCCCAAGAAAATCTCAAAAGAAAGGCAATAGCAAAAGGGCAAAAAAATAGGCAGCAGAAAGTGGGGCCGCAACTCCAAATCTACTTCATAATAAGATGCCAGCAAATTCTAGCACCATGACTGTAAGGCCCCGAAAATTTCAAAAATATAAATTTTCACTATTATAAAGTTTTGATAATTTTTACAATGCGGCATACTGTAAAATTAAATTTTTGAGGAATTTTATCATCAAAAAATGATATAAATAGATAAAATATCTATATTAATGTGAGGATGATGTGTACATACGTTAATTAATAATTAATAGGTAAAGAAAAATTAAAAATTACATGTCGAAAGCCGAAAAACCAAGTTACTGATAATTTCTGAAAATTTTTAATTTAATCACATTTAATTGAAAAATAAATGATAAAATTATGAAAATAATAGATGGAAAATTGATTTGGGTATATGATATATCAAATGGATGGCTCACATGTGTAAAAAATGATAATTTGATGGCATTTTAAAAATTCAAGATAGTGAATGTGCATAGAAGTGGGTAGATCATAGACTACCAATAACAAAAACAATATAAAAGTTATGATTTTGCAATGCCCATCCCATTTCCATCGTTTCCATCTTCCATCCTATGCTAGCCAACATAAACCCTTCTCCCCATCATCTCAATTTTCCATTTTAGACAATTTTACTTCAAGTGATTCATAGCAAATTTTGATTCAAGTAATTAGTGGGCCATAGGATGTATTTTTTCTTGAGATCAAGAAGTGGTAGTCACTTAAACCTAGTGAAGTATTGCTAATCAGTGGAACCCACCAAAGGAATTTGAAGGTTAAGGTAAGTGCTTAATCTACTTTAAATGGAGATGATATTCATGAAAGTATATTATGCAAAAGTTGATTTATCTTCAAGTAATTTCAAACCCTAATTCAAGGGGGTTGCTGAAAATTTTAATATAGAAATAAGGCTTTGTTAGAGGCTAAAAATTAGAGTGTGAGGGCTGTGCAAATTGCTCAATTAATTAAGGCAAGCAGGTAGTTGTTTTAAGTTATTTTAAGTTCAATTTGATTTCTTTGAATGATTACAATTTGGGCAATTGTAATCT
>JAYJMB010007596.1:0-10075 GCA_036873735.1 Pouteria campechiana
TATTAATTATTAATTAACATATATCCTCATCATCCTCATATTACTATAGATATTTCATCCATTTATATAATTTTTTTATAATAAACTTCCTCCAAAATGAAATTTTATAGTATGCCGCATTGTAAAAATTTCTAACACTTGACAATAATGAACATTTACATTTTTGAAATTTCTAGGGCCTTACATAGAACAAGTCTACAAATCTTCACTGAAGTCCAAAGTTGCATAAGTCTAAGTTCCAAACTTCAAACATTATGAAAGCACGGTTTAGACATGCTGAAATTTTCTTCCAGACGTTATCAAGCCAACATCATAAGAGCAAAAGTTTAACAACATGCAACCAAGCAAATCACACCATTTCAAACATTGTGAAAAACTTATTTTAGACATTGTGAAGCAATTTAGACCAAGCCGATTTGTGTCTGTCGTAAGAAACTCAAGTTCAGACTGTAACACCTAGGGTATTAAAAAGGAGGTAAATTTTTGAAAAGATGACTTAAATGATCAATGTAGGGTAACCTATTCTAAATTGTCTAAAATGTTAGTTTGAAGAAAATTAAAGAAATGATTTTGATTTAATGGAAAGGATTAATTGTGTGTTTAAATGCCCCATTATGTGAAAAATGTTAAGATTGAAAATATAGAAAACAGTAATGGAATAAACAAGAGAAAAAAATAAAGAAAATGGAAAGAAAAGTGCTAGCGCTGGTATTTTGCTATCGCGAATTTGGACAACAATAGTTGTATTATTCGAAATTGGAAATTTTGTGGCTTATGAAGATGCATAGAAAATTGTTTGAGTTTAATATTTGATTACATCATTTTTGAGCTTTTAACTTGTTAGAAGGTGAAAAATTGATTTTTTGACTATGACCTAATGGGATCTAAAAAGGGTTTTTGTGTAAGAGCTATATGAACCATGAATTGGCTGAATTCGAAGTATAATTGAGTTGTTTTTGGATTGTTTAAGTATTAATCATGTCGTGTATAAGATAAATGAGATATATAAGTTGTAGTATATGGGAAATTGATAAATGTACTTGAATTGGCTTGATTAGAGCTATCTTAATATAAGAATTATATTTGAATTGAATTATGATATATGTTATGCATGCAGGGTTATTGGACAGTGATTGGAAGGAAGGCCAAATCTAGGAGTATGATGATTGTGAAGCAAGCCATTGCTAAGGTAAGTAGGACCTTTTTGTTTTGGTTAAGTGCATGGGAATTAGCCCATTTATTTTAATCCGTGCATGTTGATTAAATGGGGATAGTGGATATCCCTTTATGGTTTAAAGATTACTGTTTATGTGGGTTTGTGAATACATGAGTGTTATGGATAGTAAATATTTTTTGGATTTACATAGTTAGTGTTTTGCATATGATACAAGTATGTTTGAATCATGTGATATATTCTTTGTCATTGACATGTCTACGTGTTCTTGGAACAATGAGGATTGTGGTCTTCATCGCATAATTGTATTTGAATGTTATTAGATTTGATGATTGAGCCCCATAGCTATGTATTGAGGATGTGATTGATTGTCAGAGGTTATTCATGTTCTAGATTAAAACAAGTTATTATGAATTGATTATTGATTCTATTATTTTTGCCTAACATGCCTTCTTATTTTAAATTTTTAGCTAACAGGCAGGTAAAAAATCCCAACTGTGAGCTAGGACTGGTGAGTAAGAATAGAAGACGTGTTTGATGGTATGATATAATATTGAGATTGGAATCCCATTTTATATTTGTATAATATGAATTTGTACAATTGTATTAAATCATAAATGATGTATATTGTAGTTAATGGCATATCATAATAGTGGATAATGTGTATGATACGAAAATGGATTATGTTATTGCCATCATGGGGCAGCGTAGGTTCTGGGCTATGGATAAAATTGGCTAGTTTAGTGAGTTTTGTTCTTGCTATATGATTATTAAATTCAAATGTTATCTTTGATGCTAAATGTATAGAACTATGTTTTCTATTAGAAATTATGAATATTGATATTAGAAATTTATTTGCTTAATGTATATCAGGTTTAAATTTATAAAATTCAAAGCAGACTCTGACAGATATTTGGCAGAAGGTCCCTTAAGAATAAGGAAATTATTGAGAAGAAAGGATATGGCAGCGTCCCGCATAGGCCCCAATAGAGAATAATCTATCCTTGACCAAAAAACATAGGGTGGGGGTGTTGGGAGTCACACATAGGTTACAAAGTTATTGCTTTGAATGATCCAAAGCTGTGACAACTCCAAAAGTGCTACTTTTCAACGAAATGTCTCTGCCATTCCAATCATGTCGAAACTTTTATTCTCAGACTATATGAAGTAGGGAGAATAACTCAATGGTTGAAAATTTGAACGTTGCAAAGTCACATCTAGCTACCCAACTTCTTCCAGTGATCAAGACTTTTGAAGATCCATTTAAGGAAAAGTGTTGGGACTTTTTTAGGTTATTAAAGAAGTCATCTATTGAGCCTTAATCTTCTACAAATCTTCACAACCCAAGACTAAGAGCTTAAACCTTTAAATATTTATTCCAAAGCTTGAGTCTTCCAATCCACATTCAAGGCCTCCTTCTTCAATACACTAAGGGAAGATATTCTGCAACACCAAAACCAACTAGATCAAGACTTTCCTAGTGCTCAACAAGAAGCATGCATAAAGTGTAAGTATGCCTCAACTTGGTATTATAGACTAAAGTTAAGAAAAACAATTCTGGTTTGTTGGAGTGTGTCTTATAACCATTTTACCAATTTGTTTATGCCCCCTAGAGCTAAAATCTAGAAGACTGCAATGGCACTAGTTTATGCTCCCTTGAGCTAGAATCAAGAAACACAAGTGTGCATTTGTTGGAGTGTGTCTCATAAACAACTTGTTAATTTGTTAGGCCCCCTAGAGATGGAATCTAGAAGAGTGTTGGGTGCACTAATTTTAATTTCACTGTAGAGAGATAGTGGAACCCAAGGCACAAGAGGTGTATTCTTGGAAAAGTTGAATAGGGACGGTTACTTGATCCACTATAAAAATTGTGTGTGCAATTTATGCGATTGCTTTGTCTTCTTACAATTTATTGTTGTATTAATTATTTTACTATAACTTATACACTAGCATGAAAAGGAGGGAAAGAAATCAAATAGGGTTAAGCAATAAATTTTTATAAATTCAATTCACCCCTCCCCTTTTGGGTTAATTCAACCTGTACGGGACCCAAAAAGTGGTATTAGAGTAGGCCACATAACAAATTATAGTAATTCATTTGGCTAACCCAATGTCATCATCCTCTATATTCAGTGAAGGAATTTCCATTTCCACCTCCCACCTTCCACATTATAATGGATCCAACTATGAACAATGGAAGAGAAGGTTGGAAGTATATCTTATGGCCAATAACCTTGAGCTATGAAAAATTATTTTTATTGGCATTATTGAGGATGAATAGAGAGCAAGGCAAGAGAATATCAAGGGTATGAATGCTCTATTTCATGCTCTTTGCCCCACCATCTACAAATATGTCTTAGCCTGTAAAAGTGAAAGAGAAATATTGGACAAGATAAAAGCAATTTAGCTGATTTGCACTCAAATGAAACTAATGTTGCTATTGAGATTGATTTTAGTACAGGAAATATAGAAAAGGAGGAACGAACTCCTAAAGAAGAAGAAGAAGAGTAGATAGATAATCAATTTGTTGGAATAGAAGAATTGCATATTAAAGAACTACCACTAATTGAGGGGGAGCAATCTCAAGAAGAGATTAAAATTAAAAAAAGATTTTTCAAATAATGATGCAGAGACTAGAAAAGAAAAGAATGAAGAAACCAAAATTTGTGAATGAGAACTTGCTATTGAAGCAAAAATTTAGAGCAAGTCGAAGAGGAGAAATCTGAGAAGGAAGGCAAGAAGAGAAAAAGAGAACCAACAACAAGGAAGAAAAAGAAGAAAAAGAGAAGTGTTCTTCCTTCAGAGCTATAAATGATCCATTGTCATCAAAGAGCTATAAATTAAAGAAAGAAGATGAAGAAAATCTTTAAAGTAGCCCAAGCTTAAGAAAGCAAGTTAAGTGCAAGTATGATATTCAATCTCAAATGTCTTTATAATCTATCATAATCTACATTTTGAATATTTATTCATTTGCTTCTAATGTAGTCTCACTTGTATATGAATAAATTCTTAAAGTTCAACCAACATGTTTTGAGGATAAGTATGCCAAGGAGGCATAGAATTTATTTGAAACTTTAAAATACTATCCGATCATAAGAAGATAATAAGATGATTAATTATGCTCAACTTAAATAAAGTACTTCAAATTAATTCGATAAATTAAAAATGGTCGATTTAGCATATGTACATTTGAAGCTTTGAAAGAAGTTAGTTCTCATCTTCATGATGTAATTAATCAATATGCTAGTTCAAAGAAGTCAATGTTAGCTATGATTAAAGCAAAATGTTTGTCTTGGTTTGCTGTTATCTAAAGGATCTACTTTAACTCTTAACAAATTTAATTTATCACAAAAGAAAATTAGCAAAATCCAGATGTTGCATTTATCAAAAGTTTAGGAGGAGAAAACTTTCATATAAGAAGTAAATAACCTAAGTAATGAATGACTTGTTCAGAATAATGAAGCGCATATTGTTTTATTAAGTAGTCTAGCTTTTTCAAAATTAAACTACTTGGTGTTAAAAGTATAATTACACTTATCAAATTACTACATTAAGTTCACACCTGTTTGATTCTGCTATTGAAGAAAAAGTGCAAGCACATGGAAGAAGGGGAATGATGAAGAATCAAAATCATTTTCTTAATCTAAAACTTCAAGCTAAAGAAAAATCAACAAGTGGTATTGAATCAACAAGTGCATAATGGAAAATCAAGATTGACATCATTATCTATGAGCTCAAATGCAAAAATTGAGAAAAGGAGTGACAAAGGAGATAAGTTTGCCAAACTTATTATATATTTGATTGATGTAAAGAAAACATGCTTTTCATAGGTATATATTCTTGATGTTCCTCAAATGTACACCTAACTACCTTAGATTTGAATGGATATGATCTCATTGGTTTGAACAAAAATCATTCTAAGCATTAAAGTTGATATAATCTTTAAATAATCTGTAATCTACTAATTAATGAAATTAATTCATCCTTAATATAATTACAGTCCCAAGGCATAAGTTTAGCCTATTTGGTAAACTTTATGGTTTAAGATTGGGAATAGGTATTTCATTCCTAGTCAGACCTTCTGTAATTATCGTTAAGGCTTGAACTCTAAAAAATGAAATAATTAATATAACAACTTAAACCTTGGTCAATCTTAAAAGTTATGCTAGTATCATGAATTATTCCATCTTATGCATTATTCTTATCATTCATGACTATGATGTATATAAAAATGTTTAAACTTGCTTAAGCTCTAATCATGTAATGAACAAATTTAAAATGACATCTGATTGGCATATTGAAAGCTTATTGCGTATAAAATGATGTTTTCATGATGTTTAAATTGATTTGTTTGACAAGATGCCAAAATTAGTTATGTTGATACATGATTAAAATGGAAAATTATTAAGTGATTAAAGGGGTAGAATAGGCTAGAAATTCAAAATCAAAAAATTCTAGGAATATGTATATGTAGAAGTGAAGTCGCCTGGTTCCTAGGCGCCCATGGCTATAGGAGCCTACATGGTAACCATCTGGTGATTTGAAAAGGGTTTATATGATGCATCGTTTCCATAAATTTCCTACAATCCCATGGTACCAAATGTGGCAATATTAAAACCCCAAAGAGGTATGAAAAGGCCAAGGACTAGAGAAGGAGCCTCCACTTCTCAACCTTCCACATCTAGAGTTTTCACCATTAGGACACAAGGTAATCCTTCATTTTCTACATCTACAAGTAAAAGAGAAGTGGAAAAAGAAGTTGGGAGAAATGAAGAAAGGGTAAAACTATTTGACCTGAAATCCCTTCCAAAAGAAGTAGATGGAAGGAAGGTCCCCATTGCCAAGTTTGAGCCTTGAGACTTAGCTACATATTACTTTGGTGGGGAGAATAAGAACCTCAATTCTATACATCAATGCTAAGAAGACTAGCGCATATACAAAAGAAGATTATTGTGGGTTTTCTTCTGTAACAACTTGGGCTCTAATCGAGATATTGAGCCGCACAATTTTGACCCACAAAAGGTGCCTTTCTTGGTAACATCAAAGTACGCAGCAAAAGGGATTGTCTGCTTTGGCCCCTAGGGCATCCTTACAAGGAACCTCCACATCGAACCACACAATTTTGTCCTCGATTAGGGCACACACAACTATCAAGGTGCCTCAATCGATTACCACGAGCCCCCACATATAAGCCAGGACTCCCCCTCTCACCCGGGCAATGTGGGATCTCACATCCACCCCTCCTTAGAGCTACCATGTCCTCATTCCATACACCCCCGAAGATTGTTGAGGGTTAGCTTTAATACCAACTATAACAACTCAGGCTCCAGCCGAGGTATTGTCCACTTTGGACCCTAGGGCATCCTTATAAGGAACCTCCCCATCCAGCCACACAGTTTTGTCCCACAAAAGGTGCCTCAACTGATTACCACGAGCCCCCACATATAAGTTAGGACTCCCCCTCTCACCTAGGTGATATGGGATCTCACATCCACCCATCCTTAAGGCTACCATGTCCTCATGGCACACACCCCTGAAAACTTTTGAGGGTTAGCTCTGATACCAACTATAACAACCCGGGTTCCAATCGAGGTATTGTCCACTTTGGCCCCTAGGGCATCCTTACAAGAAACCTCCCTATCAAGCCACATGATTTTGTCCCACAAAAGGCACATCCCCTGGTAACATCAGAGTATGTAGCGGAAGGGATTGTCCAATTTGGCCCCTAAGGCATCCCTACAAGGAACCTCCTTATTGAGACACATTGTTTTGTCCTCGAATAGGGCATGCACCACTGTCAAGGTGCCTCCCCTGGTAACATCAAATTACATAGTGGAAGGTATTGTCCGCTTTGGCCCATAGGGCATTCTTATAAGGAACCTCCCCATCGAGCTGCATGGTTTTGTCCTCGACTAAGGCACAAACTATTGTCAAGGTGCCTCAACTAATTACCACGAGCCCCCCACATATAAGCTAGGACTCCCCCTCTCACCCGGCTGATGTGGGATCTCACATCCACCCATCCTCAAGGTTGCCAAGTTCTCATGGCACAGACCCCCGAAGACTGTTGAGGGTCAGCTCTGATACCAATTGCAATAACCCCAACACCAGCCAAGGTATTGTCTAATTTAGCCCTAAGGCATCCTTACAAGGAACCTCCCTATCGAGCCGCATGATTTTATCCCACAAAAGGTGCCTCCCTTGGCAACATCAGAGTATGTAGTGGAAGGGATTATCCGATTTGGCCCATAGAGCATCCTTATAAGGAACCTCCCCATCGAGCCGCTTTGGCACCTAGGGCATCCTTATAAGAAACCTCCCCATCAAGCCACACTATTTTGTCCTCAAACAGGGCACACATCACTATCAAGGAGCCTCCCTTGGTAACATCAAAGTACATAATGGAAGGTATTGTTCGCTTTGGCCCCTAGGGCATCCTTACAATCAACCTCCCCATCAAGCCTCAAGGTATTATCCTCGAACCACTATCAAGGTGCCTCAACCTATTACCATGAGCCCCCATATATAAGTTAGGACTCCACCTCTCACCACTCCTCAGGACTACTATGTCCTCATGGCACACACTCCTGAAGACTGTTGAGGGTTGACTCTGATACCAACTGTAACAACTCAGGCTCCAGTCTAGGTATTGTTCGCTTTGGCCCTAAGGCATCCTTTAAAGGAACTTCCCCATCAAGCTGCATGATTTTGTCCCACAAAAGCCTCCTCGACTAATTACCACGAGCCCCCACATATAAGCCAGGACTCCCCCTCTCACTCGGACGATGTGGGATCTCACATCCACCCTTCCTCAGGGCTGCCATGTCCTCATGGCACACACCCTCGAAGACTATTGAGGTTGGCTCTGATACCAACTACAATGACCCGGACACTAGTAGAGATATTATCCACTTTGGCCCCTAGCGCATCCTTACAAGGAACCTCCCCATTAAGCCACACAGTTTTATCCCACAAAAGGTGCCTTCCTAGTAACATCAGAGTACATAGTGGGAGGGATTATCCACTTTTGCCCATAGGGCATCCTTACAAGGAACCTCCCCATCTAGCCGCTTTGGTCCCTAGGGCATCCTTACAAGGAACCTCCCCATCGAGTGGCACTATTTCATCCTCGAACAGGGCACACACCACTGTCAAGGTGCCTCCCTTGGTAACATCAAAGTACATAGTAGAAGGTATTCTTCGCTTTGGCCCCTAGGGCATCCTTACAATGAACCTTCCCATCGGGCCGCATGATTTTGTCCTTGAATAGGGCACACACCACTATCAACGTGCCTCAACCGATTACCACGAGTTCCCAACATATAAGCCAGGACTCCCCCTCTCACCCGAGTAATGTAGGATCTCACATCCACCCCTCCTCAGGGCTACCATATCCTCGTGGCACACACTACCAAAGATTGTTGAGGGTCGGCTCTAATACCAACTATAACAACTCAAGCTCAAGTTGGGGTATTCTCCACTTTGGCCCCTAAGGCATCCTTACATGGAACTTTCCCATTGAGCTGCACGGTTTTGTCCAACAACAGGCACCTTGATTGATTACTATGAGCACCTACATATAAGCTAGGACTCCCTCTGTCAATCGGGCGATGTGGGATCTCACATCCACCCCTCCCTAGGGCTATCATGTCCTCATGGCATGCACTCACAAAGACTATTGAGGATCAGCTCTAATATGAACCATTACAGCTCGTGCTCCAGTCTAGTATTGTCCACTTTGGCCCCTAGGGCATCCTTACAAGGAACCTCCCCATTGAGCCGCATGATTTTGACCCACAAAAGGTGCCTCCCTTGGTAACATCAAAGTACGCAGCAGGAGGGATTGTCTGCTTTGGCCCCCAGGGAATCCTTACAAGGAACCTCCACATCGAGCCACTTTGACCTCTAGGGAATCCTTATAAGGAACCTCCCCATCGAGCCACACTGTTTTATCCTTAAAGAGGGCACAAACTGCTATCAAGGTGCCTCCCCTGGCAACATCAGAGCACGTAGCGAAAGGTATTGTTTGCTTTGGCCCCTAAGGCATCCTTACAAGGAACCTCCCCATCAAGCTGCATGATTTTGTCCTAGATTAGGGCATACACCACTATCAAGGCGCCTCAACTGATTACCACAAGCCCCCACATATAAGCCAAGACTCCCCCTCACACTTGGACGATGTGGGATCTCACATCCACCCTTCCTCAGGGCTGCCATGTCCTCATGGCACACACCCCCGAAGACTATTGAGGTCAGCTCTGATACCAACTACAACAACCCGGACACCAGTCGAGGTATTGTCCACTTTGACTCCTAGGCATCCTTACAAGGAACCTCCCCATTAAGCCACACGGTTTTGTCCCACAAAAGGCGCCTCCCCTGGTAACATTAGAGTACATAGTGGAAGGGATTGTCCACTTTTTCCCATAGGGGATCCTTATAAGGAACCTCCCCATCGAGCCGCTTTGGCCCCTAGGGCATCCTTATAAGGAACCTCCCCATCGAGCGACACTATTTTATCCTCGAACAAGGCACACACCACTGTCAAGGTGCCTCCCTTGGTAACATCAGAGTACACAGTAGAAGGTATTCTTCGCTTTGGCCCCTAGGGCATCCTTACAATGAACCTTCTCATTGAGCTCCCAATTTTGTCCTCGAATAGGGCACACACCACTATCAATGTACCTCAACCGATTACCACGAGTTTCCCACATACAAGCCAGGACTCCCCCTCTCACCCGAGTAATGTGGGATCTCACATCCACCCCTCCTCAGGGCTGCCATATCCTCATGGCACATACTACCAAATATTGTTGAGGGTTGGCACTAATACCAATTGTAACAACTCAAGCTCCAATCGAGGTATTGTCTACTTTATCCCCTAAGGCATCCTTACAAGGA
>JAYJMB010007597.1:0-10074 GCA_036873735.1 Pouteria campechiana
CTAGTTTTGATTTACTTGAATATTCAAGTGTTAACTTTGGAGGTTACAAAGTTGATAAGAGCACTAGTGGAACCTATGCATTATTGCTTTGGATGAAGCAACAACTTCTAAGTTATGGACTGAAATATAGAGACATATCTGTTAGGTGTGACAACACTAGTGCATACATTCTTGAACTAAGCATATAGAGATTAGACACATTTCATCAGAGATCATGTAGAGAAACATGATATATATTTAGAATACATGCCTACAAATGCTTAACTTGCTGATATATTCACCAAACCACTATCATTAGAAACCTTTTGCAAAATTAGAAGAGAATTAGGCATGACTAGTGTAAATGTATAGAATTTATTATCTTTATGTTTGAGTGGAGTGTTTTGATTTGTTTTGTTTTTAAATGTTTGAAGTATTGCTTTGTCTCAGACAATTAATCGTATCTAATCACTCCATTTCGGACAAAGAATTTGTCCGAAGTTAGTGCCTATTTGTCACTCTGTTGTAGTCTCCAGTCCATACAATAACCATTTGTCTGAAGTTAGTACATCTTTGCTCGAGAATTCCTATTTCATTCCCAAGGACACGCATCTCATTTTTCTTGCTAGAATCAAATTATAGTTGCCAGAAATTAATTGCTTCCCATTCTTGACAAATCTGAATTTACTTTTCCTTACAAATCATATCAAATATCAGATCTTTTCTCACAACTAATCTATATTAATCCATTCTTATCCACCCTATGAAACAACCACTAAGGAGCTGAAATCTTCTAGTAATGTAACTTTAGGAAGAAAAGGGAAGATGAGTGAGTGGTGGAATTCAAACAAACAAAGGGTAATTCTTCATGTGCCTCTATGAAGGGAAGTTGATGCCTCTGACTATAGAAATACCATCTTCGATTTATCTAGTCAGAAGTATGTCTCTTCATACTATGGCTCAGTAGAAATTGATTCCCAGATAGATAGCCCTGAATCCCATTTTACCATCTTCTGGGGCACCTAAAGAGAAAAGGAAAGGAGTTAACAAGTATATTACATCCCTCTATAATCCCTCATCTTCTCATCCGTTGCCCAAACTTGGGTTCTTCACACTTGAAAAAACCTCTCAAAGTTTTGGACACACATCCCCATTTAGCCCAATGAACCACAATCGGGCTCCAACATAATCTCTTGCTCCATCTCCCCCAACTTAGAATATTACCTACTAGGCTAGATTGTTGTTAGATGACTTGTTTTGTATTTTTTGTTTGTATTGGAATGCATTGAAATGAAATTTATTTCTGTTTCCATCCATATCTTACAATATTACCTTCTTATGGGTTATTGTCTTGTGATTTACTGCTATTTTTTTATTCTGACAAAAAGGGAGAGAGAAACTAGGAAACTTATCCTCAAAAAACTAAAAATAAAACTCCTAAATAAGTCAAGGGAAGACATCAAAAATTTGTAAAACATATTGCACACATTTAGGGGAGTTTATTTAATTGCAATGAGATAATTTAATCAAGTTTTATCATTATAAAAAAGGAGAAGATTGTTAGTGTAAGTGCATAGTTTTGATGATAAACAAAACTCAATTAAATTGTACTAATGAATATTCGTCAAGTGCTTAAGTATGTAGAAACAGGTTACAGAAGCATAAAACATGTGCAAATGAAGTTTAACATTTCGAAAGAAACTAGGTTCTTTGAATCTTGTTAATAGTCAGATAAGACAAATGAAAGACACAAGACAAAGATGAAGTAGCAGATTGATTGTCCATGCCATGATGTAACACCTAAGGCATTAAAATAAGGAAAATGTGCTATGTAGTGTTGCTAAGGCCACGATAAATGTGAACCAATTTGAAAATTTGAAGCCATTGTTTAAGTGCAAGTGTGAAATAATTAATTTTGAAAAATTATTTGTTTGAATGATTGTAATTATCTCTAGCATAAATACAATGATGTAATGGAGGTGAAGAAAATTGACATTGCAATGAAATGTTTCATGTGTAGATGAAGTGCATGTCAGTAAATATCATTGTGTGAATAAAAAAGATAATTGTGCAAATTGTAGACAAATGATTTCATGAGTTGATTGTTAGTTATTTGGGATAGATCATTGGGAATTTTAATGACATATTATGTGAAAAATATTGAGAAAAAAATGAAGAAAATATTTGGCAGCAGGTCAATGCTGCGGCATAGGAAATATGTGCTACGACGAAGTTTCAGAAAAGCAAAGAATTGGGGAGTCCAATAGGTTAGTGCTGCAACAAAAAAATCCCATGCCATGGCACAGAAATCCCCATGCTGAGGCATAGAAATTCCATGCCGTAGCTTAATTTCAGGAAGGAAAAATTTGGGGTGTCTAGCGAGTCTGTGTTGTGGCACAACTTTAGTGGCGAATCCGAGTATCGAAAAAATCTAACTTTTTAAGCTTGGACCCATTTTGTTTTTTCCATTTTTTCCATTCCTTTTTCCCTCTCCCATGCCGTAGCCATGCCCTAGCCCCATTATGCTACCCCATTTTATATGAATTTAGCTAGGGAAAATCATGGTTTAGGCGTTTAATCCTTCACCTATGGTCCGAAACTTTAAATCCCAACTTGTTTAGATGGTGGGTGAAGAATAAAACTATGTTTTGCTATAACAGGTGGTGGGTTTAGAGAGATTGTGATTGGATTTAGATGATAATGAGGAGGCAATGTATGGATTTGAAGGTAATCCTCTTTAGTTTAGTTTAATTTGATATTTTTTCTATGTTAGAGTTTCTACCCATTCGTGAATAGTGATTTTTTAGGGAAATGATAAAGTTGGTGTGGAATGCATGGGAGAAAATGATTAATGAGTAGATTATAGTATTTTGGAACTTATTTGGACATGAGAACTAGTGATTCATGCTTTGTTAGGGTTTTGCCTAATCTATGAATAGTGATTTTTCCCAAATTTGTAGCTTATGTATAATAATCATGGGAAAAATGATTAATACATAAAATAAACTTTTTGGGGACTTTTTTGGGTTGTTTGGGAGTGAAAATTCTTACTTAGAGCCATGACCTAATTGGGGTTTTTGTGTATGGACTATGTAAGCCATGAATTAGTTGAATTAAAGGCTTAATTGAATGATTTTAAAGATGTTTATGTGTTAATCCTATTATATACAAGGTGAATGTTGTGTATTAAGCATGACTACAATAGATTAATGGTGTTTAAAGGGTAACTAGCCTATTAAAGAAGTTAACTTATTGTTATTACAATAAATTCATTATTGATTATTATTGCATGTAACTGAGTATGAGTCTAGTTGGAACATTAAAATAAAGTGATGCATGCTATGCATTTAATGAACTATTTCAATGAGGAACAACATGGGGTTGAATTTGTGATAGGTGTTATGGTTTTGCACTAAGGTAAGTAGGCTTATGTTTTGTGAATGTATAATTAGATGGGGATACAAATATCCCATGTTTGAAATTCGAGTATGTATGTTTTTGTTAGAGATAGTGGATATACCATATTTAGTGTAAGATTGATGCATATTTGATTTGATGAATGCATGAATGTTGGGGGACAAGGAGCATCCTTTGAATTGGCATTTTTTTATAATATGGTTATGTGATTGTTAAGGATAGAGAGTATAACTTTGAATTAAAACCTATTGAGTAATTGATAAATATCATCATAATCCAAGTTTGAATTTTGATTCAAAAACAATAAATGAACTAGAAAGAAAATGAAATATTCAAGTTGTAGTAGCTTTCTCCAATGATCTCGCTTGCTCCAAAGCTCTTCTTCCTTGTTTCCTTGCAAAAATCCTTCCCACTCTATTTGGATGTGCCCTACCCTAGTTGTATAGCTCAAATCCTTTTTAAATAACATAATTTAGGATTCTCTTTCACCTCTATATGAATTTCCCAAGTTACTTTATGCATAGAATATGCAATTGCTAAAAATATCATGTTTCTGTGTGCAATCTCTGTCCACTAGGAATAATTTTTTGTATTTTTACAATAACTTTCTCATGTGATGTCCAAATTATGTGATTATTACTTCATTAGAAATATAATTCCAATATCTACATCTTTTATGTTAAAAACTTTCTTTGAATCATCCTTCATATGTGTCAAAAACTGCCTTAAAGTAAGCCCTATTAATGCACTTCTGAAATTGCATTCAAAAATCTATAGAGATAGTGGTAGTATTTTGGCCATAAATTCTTGATACTAACTCTTAATGATGTAATTATTGATTTTTTAGATAGATAATTTCAATTTCTATAAATTTTATATTTAACATCTTTTCCAAATTATCCTATATCTATGCAAAAATCTTCCTTGAACTACTAATGAAAATTTACAATTTTTCTTGAACATGAAGCATCCAAAAATAAAAGACCTTCTAAGAATAGAAAATCTTTTTCAAATTGAATTGCTGCATACACATCCCATGATCTTATTTTACATAATTCATATTAAAACTTCCAAAAATACTTTGGAAACAGTGTGTGGAACTTCTAATTGAATTGTAGTCGAAGTAATGACTTCATCTTCAAGCAATTGATCTCAACTATGCATCTAGCAATCTATCTACTAGCTATCCACTTCATAATCAACTACATTTTCCTACTTTACATTCATGATTAATGCTTGATTAATGGCTAAGATTGATGCTCCCAAAATGGTACATGTCCCCATGAAGACGCTTTGCCAAAAATAGCATGATTTCACTCAAATTGACCTAAATTCTACCAATTTATCTAAAACACAAATTAAATCCATTGAGTATAATATTTCATATAATGTGGATATAAATTAATAAAATCATGATAATTGAGAATCTAGAACATGTGAATTTAGGTATTAAAATATGATAAATTATGAGCTTATCACGTGCCTTTGAACTTCAGCACTTCTGATATCAGCTTGGGAATGTTTGAAGTAAAATTTTAGCACATCTAAAGTTAGCCTTCGTAACATCTGAAGTTTGGGACTTAGCCATTTTTGAATGTTTTAACTTCTATCTTCAGTAACACATTATAGGCAGGTTTCAACATGTCCAAAAGTCAATCTTTAGAACATCTGATGCAGTTTTTTACATTCGAACCTTGGCATCCCTTTGTATCTACTTCAACAGCATACTTCAGCACATCTAAAGCACCTTTGAAGTTACTTTGAAGCTCGTGTTTGATGCCATACATATCCTTCAATTATAGATTGGCCTTGAAGCATTGAGTGCAATGACTGAAACAATTCTAAAGTTATTTCAGACTTAAGTCTTTGTGTCTACAGCCTTCATTCTTTAGACTCTCTGAATTTCTTCAATTTTGAGTTTGTTCCTCATGGTTTCAAATGTGTCCCAATACATCTAAAATCTTCTTTTAAGTTTAGGGTCATTCTTCCTTTGAGCATTCATAAGATTTCTTCCTTTGTAATCTGACTATGGTTGATCTTGTCTCTGATATGAGCTTTAATACACTGTCCACACATTTGAAGTTACTTCTCTTAACCTATTTCATAAACTTATCACTGCATACTTGGGAAAGTAACTATTAGTAGTTTAACTACTTCACTCACATGTTTTTTCTCATCATCAAAACTCAACTAGTTAACCACATTCATCATCAAAATCAAGCTAAGTAAAGGTTTAGGATCAACATTATCCCCATTTTTTATAATGACAAAACATTTGAGTAATTTACCTTTCAGAAAAAACAAAAACATAAATGAGAACTAAGGAAATGAAAATTCTTCTAAAAATATATATAGCTCCCCCTTAATATTTGCTCCCCCTAAACAAGTGCATCAACTTAGCTAACTGAGAGTAAAATTTTGCCTTAGTTCTTATTCTCATTTATTTTATTTTATTATCTCTCCCCCTTTTTATCATTATAAAAAAAGTTTAGTCTAAGAGATTTGGGAACTTAGATATGACATGGAAGTGTTTTCCCTAAGATTCATAGTCTTAGTGCTTAGTAAAGTTCAAACTGTTATCTAGAATATGAAATTGGACCATAGTGATGATTATAGAAGGTCTGACTAGGATTGGATTACCTATTCCCGACCTTAAACTTTGAAGTTTCCCAAACAGGCTTGACTTATGACTTAGGACTGTAATGATCTTAATGATCAATTTCATTCTCTTTGGCATAAATTTAACAGTTTTCATAGTCTCTTAAACTACTTTCTGCTAGAAAACTAAGGTAGAATAAGACATGTGAATCATAAAACATAAAGAATATAATAGTAAGCATTCAAATTATGCAAACACAAGCATAGTAAGATGATCATATAATGGGCATGTTATGCATGTGGATCTATCATGCCAAGCTCCCTTGTAAATCTGTAGAATCTATCCTTTGGGAGTGGCTTAATGAAAATATCTACTAATTGATTTTTAGTTGGTACATATTCTAAGCAGATATTATGATTCTGAACATTATCTCTAATAAAATAGTGCCTGACTTCTATATGCTTAGATTTAGAATGAAAAACTGGATTCTTGGTCAGATTTATAGCACTGGTATTGTCACATCTAATGGGTGTATCAACAAATTTTAGACCATAGTCACCCAACTGCTATTTCATCTAGAGAATATGTGCACAGGAACTACCTACTGTAACATATTCAGCTTCAGTAGTTGATAATGCAACAGATGTCTATTTCTTAACCATGCGATGATCATGCTTTCAATAAAATGATACGTCCATGAGGTACTCTTTTTATTTACTTTATATCAAGCAAAATCAGCATCTGAGTACCGTACTAACTCAAAATCTAAATATTTTAGATACCATAAACTAAGGTTTGGAGCATCTAAGAGGTATCTATAGATCCTTTTGATAGTGATAAGATGTGATTCTCTAAGATTTGACTAGAATCTAGTATACATATAAACACTAAACATGATGTCTGTCCTACTTGTAGTTAAATACAAAAGAGATCCTATTATGCTCCTTTATAGTTTCTGACAGACAAGCTTACCTTTCTCATCTCTCTCCATCTTAATGCAAGTGCTCATAGGAGTTCCATATCTTCTTCTCTCTTCTAAATTGAACTTCTTCAGTAGCTCCTTTGTATATTTGGCTTGGTGGGTAAAGATTCCTTCTTTCATCTGTTTCACTTGCAATCCTAGAAAGAATTTCAGCTCCTCCATTAAGCTCATCTCAAACTCTCCTTGCATGTCTTAGAAAATTCTAAATAAAATTTTTTATTAGTAGCACCAAACATTTTATCATCTAAATAAATCTGAACAATAAGAATGTCATTCATATCATGCTTAATGAAGAATGTGGTATTTATCTTACCCCTTGAGAATCCTTTCTCAATAAAATTTTTGCTTAGCCTCTCATACCAAGCTCTAGGAGCTTGCTTCAAACCATAGAGGGCTTTTTTGAGTTTGAAGACATGGTTAGGATCATGAGGGTCTTCAAACCTGGGAGGTTGTTCCACATAAACCTCTTCATTAATGAATTTATTCAAGAATGCACTTTTAACATCCATTTGATAGAGATTGAAGTTCATATAGGATGCAAATGACAACAGCATTCTAATGACTTCCATCCTAGCAATAGGGGCATAGGACTCTTCAAAATCTATCCCTTCTCCTTGATAATACCCCTTTGCTACTAATCTTGCCTTATTTTTCACTACTGATCCAAATTCATCAAGTTTGTTTCTAAAGACCAATTTGCTTATTATAATAGTTTGATGGTCTAGTCTTGGAACTAATGTTCACACATCATTTCTTTTAAAATGGTCCAATTCTTCTTGCATAGCCAAAATAAGGTTCTCATCTACCAATGCATGTTCCATGAAAGTTGGCTCTACTAAGAAATGTAGGCAAAATTACAACATACTTAGTTATAAGATAATTAAGTCCTAACTCTATCATACACTCACTAATTATCTAGTTTTTTGGATGAGAATACATGAACCTCCAATCTTTCGGAAGAGAAGAGTTGCCATCCTCATTTACCTCTGTTGTGGGTGGTCCAGCTTCATCCAACATTATTTCTGGTTCTGGAGCTTATTTATATTGGTTTTGCAAGTTTAGTTTCTCCATGTTTACTGTGCGCCTATCTGTTTCATCAACAAAATCACTTATTCTTTTTGAACAGTTAGTTGTTTCATCAAACTTACATGAATAAACTCTTCAACAGATCTACTACTCAGGTTGTAGACTCTAAAGATAACAATGGAATTATCAAGGAATATCCTTTCATCAAATCTGCTGTCAAATTTCCTAATTTCCTTTACCATTATTAAGAATGAAACATTTACAGCCAAAGGTGTGAAAATATGATATGTTAGGCTTCTTGCCATAATACAATTTGAATGGAGTCTTGTTGAGCAATGGCCTAGTATGAATTATATTAATAGCATAGCAAGAGATATTCATTGCTTTAACCCAAAAGTATTATGGCTAATTGTACTCACTCAACATATTCCTTGACATCTCTTGCAAGGATCCATTCTTCCTCTCAGCCACTTCACTCTATTGGGGTGTTCTTAGTGCAAAAAAAAGTTTGAAAGATGCCATTATTTTCATAGTAAGCTGTGAACTTATAATTTTCAAACTCTCCACCATGATCACTCCTTATAGCAATAATATGAGAACTTTGTTCATTTCACACATGCTTGGAAAAGACCTCAAAAAAATGAAAAAACCTCCTCTTTGGATGTAAGAAACATTATCCAGGTATATCTACTATAGTCATCTATGATGATATATGCATAATGTTACACTCCAAGACTCCTAGTTCTTGTTGGTCCCAGTAAGTCCATGTGTAGCAATTAAAGAGTTCTAGTTGTGTACACTTCTTTGTTTGATTTGAACAACTCTTTTGCTTGCTTTCCTTTCAAGCAAGCATCACGCAACTATCCTTTATCAAATTTTAGTTCAAGTAAGCCAACAACAAGATCCTTACGATATAGCCTTTGAATCATTTCTTGGTTAGCATGTCCTAGTCTTCTATGCCACAATAAGGACTCATTGTTACTAATAGGATACTTAGCTTGGATATCATGAAGATCTACAACATACACATTTCCATGTCATCTAGCTAGAACCACAACCAAGTTTGATTGATCTAAAACTGAACAAATATGAGATTCAAACATAACCTTATAACCAATATCACAAAATTGACTAATACTCAGAATGTTATGCTTTAATCCCTCTACAAGTAATACATCAAAAATAATAGTAGAATGTGGTTGGCTGACCTTACCGATCCCAACCACTCTAACTTTTCCATTGTCTTTGAAGGTCACTATTTCACCATTCTTTTCCTTTAGCTTAGTGAACAACTCCTTCTCCTCTTTCATATGTCTTGAGCAACCACTATCAATATAATACATGCTGCTCCTAGTGGCTCTCAAACACACTTGTAATGACAAGGTCAAGTTTTAATCTTTGGCACCCATTTGAGAATGGGTCCAAGGGGGTTAGTGGCAAAGAATTTTGGTACCCACTATTTTCCGGGTACAACTAATTTAACATTAGGAGACTTAGTAGCATTTACTGCATTTGCTACAGCTTTAGGAACCCAAATTAGGTTCTATTTGGGCTTTTGTTTTCTTTCTTTTTTTATTATTATGCACCTTTTCTCTTAGGTTTCATTTTGAACAAGGTGAAGGCCAAGATTTTTCTTAAGCATTATTCTCTACCTTGACTTGCTCAAATTCATTAATGGTATATTGTTTACTCTTGAACCTAATATTTTCCTCTTTTAATTTGGATTTGTTGTTCATTCTCACCTTTTTGATCGCCTTATGTTTGGCTTTCAAAGATTTGAACTCAACATATAAACTTTCTATTCTTGGAAACTAGGAGATTCAAGTTCACTTTCTATTCCTGGAAACTAGGAGATTCAAGTTCAAAAATTACTTCATCTTCATGGATGGCCATGAAGCTGATTCCAGTGTGGTGATCTTTTGGGTCTCCTCTCCTTGGTTATAGTTTACAGAATTTTGCTTTGTATTCTTCCTCTATCTCACTTGCATTTTCATGTAGTACGTTTTCTAACACCTCCCATGTAGCATCAACTTTCTTCTTCTTTTCAAACTTTTTGCTACTACTATTTTTG
>JAYJMB010007599.1:0-10073 GCA_036873735.1 Pouteria campechiana
TTCGACGGTGCGGCGCCATACTCCACCTATGCTGCTCTGGGCTTCGAAAACGATGGGATGGAATCCCTTCTCCAGCACGCACTTGCAGGCCAGCAGCCCACTGATCCCGGCTCCAACGATCCCCACCCGTCGTTCCATCCTCCCAAGCGAAGATGAAGAAACCAAAATGTATTTATGGAGATGGAGGCAGTGGAACTAGATGGAATTTGTCGGGTACGCGTCTGTATTTGCAAGGCCCCACTGGCCTGCATATGGGGTTATACTTGTACGGTTATAAGTACTGGTTTTATCTAGAGTTGGAATGTGTGTTACAGACGAGCGTGAGAGGTCTAATTGTTTCCCTAAAATAGGAGGGAGTTCTTTTTCTCTGGGTAGCAGGTTCCAAGAAAGGCCTAACCACATTTAGCGTTGTGTGTTAACTCTTTATCTTTGGGGAGCAGGTACCAAGAAAGGCCTAACCACATTTATAGCTGTATGTTAACTCTTCATTTTTGGGGAGCAGGTTCCAAAAAAAGCCTAACCATATTTATCGCTGTGTGTTAACTCTTTATCTCTGGGGAGCAGGTACCAAGAAAGGCCTAACCACATTTATTGCTATATGTTAACTCTTCATCTCTGGGGAGCAGATTCCAAGAAAGGCCTAATCACATTTATCATTGTGTATTAACTCTTCATCTCTGGAGAGTAAGTTCCAAGAAAGGCCTAACCACATTTATCGCTGTATGTTAAGTCTTTATATCTGGGAGCAGGTACCAAGAAAGGGTCCTTTGTGTTTTCCGTGACTGATCTAGGAGCAGGTTACAGGAAAGGCTGAAACACATTTATTGCTGTGTGTTCTCTGGCATTGATTTTTTGCTTGTTTGTATTCTCAAATTTCCCCACAGAATTTGCTTGTGTGCGTTCTCAATTCCCCAGCAGAATTTTTGCTGGGCAGCGAAGGATAGTTGAAGATTTCCCACGTGGAATTGAACGGAGGGTTTAGATGTTGGAATTAAAGAAGATCAATCTGAATCCAAGATATCATTAAGTTGTGTTTGGATGAGTGCATGTGTAACCGACAGTTTGCTCTAGAAAATATAAAATAACATAATAAATAATAAATATAATGTAGTGAGATATTTATTTGAAAAAGTATATAAATAATTAAAAATTAGAGGAATAATTAAAAAGTGTTATAAGCTACCCTCCAAAAAGACTAGTACTTAGATTTGTTTTTTCACCACTTGAATCATCCATTCTTTGCTGGGGAAAATATCTTTGTAGCTTAAAATTGGCTCGACTCTATGAACAAGATATTTAATTTTTTAAATTGCTCAGAAGCATAAAAAGTCCGTCTTGCAGGCTTTCAGTTGATAGATGATGCTTATCGATGATGGGATCAATGGAAGCGAGTACTCGAGAGTTAGGATGATGAAATTACTTGGGATATGTTCAAGAAATTTTTTTATGAGAAATATTTTCCTTCTAATATTTGAGTTGAAAAGGCCCAAGTATTTGTTGAGCTCAAACAAGGGTCGTTATCAATGGCCAATATGAAATGCAGTTTTCCTCATTGCTTCTATTTGTCCCTGAGATTGTTGCAAACGAAAAGGCTAAGCAGTTGAAGTTCGATAACAGTTTGGTAGCAAGCATCAAGGCCAAAGTGAAGTACTTCAAATGCCAGAACTATGGGTAGACCGTGGACTATGCTATGCTCGCTGAAAAAGAGTGGAAAGAAATAATTGACGTTCTGGGAAAGCGCAAGGATTCCCCATATGAGAGAGAACCATCAGCGAAGAGGCAGGAGGTAGAATATTCTGGGCAAGGATCTAAGTCTAAAGGATTCAAGTCTAGAAAAGGAAGCAATCCTCGAAGAAAGTCTAAAAAATATAAAAATTTTCACTTGGGGCAATGCAATAGTGCATGTTTTAAATGCGGCCAGAGGGGTCATCTTGTAAAGGAGTATACGGTTAGGGTTGTTTGTTTTTGATGTGGAGGAGCTGAACATTATTCTAGAGAATGTCAATCTCCTTCGACCTCCAGGCAGCAATAACACTCATGACAACATCAACAGTCAAAGACAATAGGTAGAGAAGTAGTACCGCAGCAACGTGGTAGTCAGCAAACTACTTAGGTATTTGCTCTTGCACAGAATAGTCACAGGCTCCAACAAGCGCAGTGACAGGTATCATCAAATTCTTTGGACATTATTGTCGTGCTTTTTTTGATACTGGAGCAAATAGATTATTTATAGCATCCAAGTTTGTTCAAGATCATGTCTTGCATCCCAAAAAGATGATCGATGATTTATTAGTTGTATTACCTATTGGTGATAGTATGGTCACAAATTATGTTTGTTCATCTTGTCCTATTGAGATAGGAGGGATGGTGATGCCAGTTGATCTAGTAATTATGCCTATGAAAGATTTAGATGTTAACTCGGGCATGAACTAGACAAGCATGGGTAGTCAATATAGACTACCAAGAGAGGAAAATTAAAATCCGGTCAGCTGATCGAGTTGAATTATCTTTAAAAAAAATCGAAGAAAAGTGTCTCACTTAATGTTAGCCCTTTATGTGATGAAGATGTTGAGACAAAGATGGTAGAATTTTTTAGCGGCAGTTTTACCTTGATTTGTCTTTTCTCTAATGTATTGCAAATTTCGAAAATGAAACTTTTATAAGGTGGGGAGAATGTAATAACCTACATTGTTAACAATAAAATAGATTTGTCAATAACATGATTTGCTTGGTTGTTGTGTGATTTAATTAAACGTTAGGTATGAAGCCTGATTTGGATGTATGCATGCTTTTCAACGAGCATTCAATGTGATGTTCGATGCATGATTAGCATCCAGATTATAAGAATGTTAATAAGAGGCAGAGAAGAGAAAGAGGAGAATGTGATATCAAAGAAGGCGTTAAAAAGAGAGGGAGGAAAAGAAAGAAAGAAAGGGAGAAAAAGACATCCATTTTCTGTAGCTCCTTTCAATCATCTACATCTAGGGAAGTGGATAAATGTACCTATGTTTTACATGCATTAATCATGCTGGATTAGATCACTAATTAGATGTTTATAAATTATGTTTTTAATTAAGACATATGTTGGTATGCATGTGATGCGGCTATATAGAAATAAAAGAATAAAATATTTATTTTTAGTTAATTCAAAAATAAAATTATTTTGATTAATACATATGATATTTTGATGATTTGATTTGTTGATTATATTTGGATTATGTGTATTTAGCTACCCTATAAATTTGGTAGAAATTGGATGTGAAATGACCAATATATTGATGAAAAAATTTTGGTACGTTTAAAATAGAATTTTATTAAATTCTGTATTTGACAAAATTACATATTGAATATTGGGCTTGAATCGAAGTTCCTGTTGTGTAGAATACATCCAAAGGGTCGGAATAAGGAAACATTTTCTAGATTTTTGCAATGAAATATGAATAAAAGAGGAGAGAGAGAACAAGGGACACTGTCAAAGAGCGTCCTATTTTGAATTTTTTTTTTCTTCCCTTAGTTACGTGGTGAACAAAAGATGTTAAATAGGGTATTTTTTCCATTTTATTTCCAAAATTCGATTCAGCAAATAAATTCCAAATAATAGTATTACCCTATAAAAGAGATTTCAGGTTGAAATGAATTTGTTTGATTAGTTAAAGCATTTCATGTTTAAAATTAATATGTTGAATAAAAATGATTTCTATGTTGATTTATGCATGTTATTTGCAAGATTTGAATCATTGAATGTATTTATTATATTGGTATTTGCTTAAGGTAGTGATCTCTTGGTCAAATAATTTATTTAAATAGTAAAATTTGATAATTTTATAGTGTAGCAATTTTATCAAATCTAGTGATTGTGGACCTTAGATCACTTGTGAACTTTGATGGATAATTACGATATATCATAAACATTTTTATATAATTTTCAGAAGTTTAAGAGTTATGGAAATATAGAAACATGTGATTTTCTTTTTTTTAAAAAAAATTACCTTTTGCAATGAAAAGATACTAGTTTCGTTGATTAATGTCCTAGAAAAATCTTTGGGCCAGCCTAAGGCTTCAACCCAGTGCCAGGCAGGCCCAGACCCAAGCCCAGGCAAAAGCCCAGACCCAAGCCTTGCTGGTCTGGCATACAAACGGACGGCCAGAAATATTTTAATCATTTCTGGACCATCCAATATCCGATTTTGGTGAGTAAATAGTCGATTTTGGGGTTTTTAGACGTTCTATACCCAATGATATGGTCAAATTGTCTAATAAGTGATCTAATCATAGGAAACTGAATGATCAAATTTGTTTTATGGATATATGGACCCCATAGTCTCTGATTTAGATTGTCAAGTAGTTGATTTTGTGGTTTTTGAGCATTCTAGACCTAATGAAATGGTCATATTGTTCAAAATATGGCCAGATCATGATAAAATGAATGACTAGATTTGAATTGTTGATTTATAGACCCCACGAGGTCTAATCTAAATGATTAAATAGTGGATCTTGATATTTTTGGATGTTCTGGACTCAATGGAAGTGTCAGATTATCCAAATGGTGGCTAGATCATGAGAAAATGAATGACCAAATTTGAATTATTGATTTATAGACCCCATGTGTCTAATCTAAACAATCAGATAGTGGATCTTGATGTCTTTGGGTGTTCTGGACCTAATGGAATAGCCATATTATCTAAATGGAGGCTAGATCGTTAAGGTCTAAGTGGACAGGGGATGTTATCACATAGATGTGATGATGAGTCCTTTATACTGGATGGTATATGATTTGAGATGTTAACGTTAGCCAGGTTATTGAGGTTTAAGTGACAAGGGACATAAATCTCAGATTGTGATGGTATAGTCTTCTAAACCAATTGATGTATAATCTTAGTGTTATCCTAATAAGATGATAGTCAGGTAAAGAGAAAAGATAGATGTATCTTCTTGGTTGTTATAGTGGTTTGACTAGTATTTTCATCACATGTGCTAGTTATATTTATGTTACTTACTAAGTTGTTGTAACCCACTCTAATATTATTTCACGGAAAATACTGCTCGTGGAGGACATTAGTCATATCATCAAGGGTAGATGTGGCGAAGTTTGCTATGAGTGTGATGTTAAAAATAAATGACGTATTTTTTATTTTATGTTGAAAGATTATATTTGATAAATTGTGGAATGTACTGTAATATTTTCTTTAACAATAAGTTGTTTTTGCTACTTTCATGGCTATATTTCATCTCTTGTGCGATAGATCTTGGGAGATTTACCCCTGAAATTGGGAATGATATACTTTTGCACTATTCCTAGGACCAAGGTGTGACAATATCAATCATAAAATTAATAGAATTAAAATAAATAAAAACTAATAATAAAACTTATATGAAATGAATCAGATGATAAAAAAACAAAAAAATAAAAAGAAAATATTTTGGCAGATATATATATTGCAGTGCTATTAGAACCGGTGGTTGAACTGGTCAGATTCACGGGTGATTATTTCAAATATAAGGGGAATGTGTTGTAAAAGAGATCGCACTACTATTGATTCGTCACTAGGAACTCCTAACAATATGTAAATTGCAAATTTTAAATTGTTGTGAAGGAAGAGCGATCAATTCATATGTCTAAGATTAACTACATTTTCCAAGTCAATGTAGGTGCTGCTAAGATTCAATTAATTTTGACCTAGAATTGAATCAACCTACCTTAAAAAAAGGGGTAAGATTGACCTTGAACTAAGTCGATCTAAAAAAAAGGTAAAATAAAACTTTTAAAAATACGGTTATGGTAGGTTTAACAAAAAATCGAACCAAAGTAACTGGAGTTGCACCTCTACCTGCAACTCTTTGATTTGGCTTATTTTTCTGGCTTATAACCCACTTAAACTAAGCACCTATTTAGCTGTGCATTTTGGGAGCACCAAAGTGTTTTTTCATGCCAAAACGTCGAAAGTGCCTCTTTGGCCGAAAGGGAAGAAAGTGTTTTATGCGCATCGAAGTTCGTAAAAAGTTAAATTTTGGCTTTAACACCAAAAATTTAATTCGAAGCTTTTAGAAAAAGTTTTGTATGTAAATACGCTTTAATAAAGCACTTAAATCTCACAACCAGGCCAAACAGATACTAAGCCACCTTAAGTAAGTTAGAAGCGCTTATGAAGATGCATTTCTATTGATTAAAAAATTATTTTCTTAAAATACTCTTAGAATTATTAGATAATTCATAAAATATTTATTTCTGCTAAAAAATTTCACTAAATTTAAAATCTAAGCATTTTAACTATTTATATTTAAGTTAAAAGATCTCTCTGAGATGATTTGATATTTGCTATTAATCCTAGGCTACAAAATTAAAATTGTAACAGGATTAATAGTAGCATCTCTAAAATGGCTAAAAGTAAAGGATCGTATCTATCTAAGATTTTAGGTCTGGATTTTAAATTCAGGGCAAGAATTGTCAAGAAACTTTGACAGGACTAGAGAATGGACATCCGCAAAATGGAAGAATTTTCAAAAATTAAAGATATCTTTATCCTATACAAAGATAGTCAATATAATCTTTCATGCTCTTCAAGCAAGAGAAGATTTATCATTAATCAAGATGATTAGATATGATGAATCCTCTAAACATTATTTGTCATGATTCCAAAGCAGTATGCTATAGAAATTGGAAATACTTATATAGATGACATCGATCAGTTTATTGAACGAGTTCGACAAGTAACTACTTATCCTCGAGAAATTCAACTTCAATAGTCTCATATATCTCGAATATTGGATCAAAACTCACCCATCACTATTGATGCGCTAATGGACATAGAGACAATCGGCCTTGACTAACAAGTACAGATAACCCTCTCGAGATAACCATGAAGCTTTTAGTAAACAGGAATCTTTCACTTTGCCAAGTGTTAAAAGTTTGCCGACACCATTGTACCATCCATCTTTATATAATCTTATCTCTTTACGTTATAAGTACCTATATAAGTGTGTCACATATGTACAATGGGATAAAATAGTCCACTGACAAGCATCTATTCTAATCATTTCTTATCTTTTCTTTACTTTTTAAAGTTATGATGCTAGAGCAACCACGTAGCCCCTCCTTGTAACAACCTTTCTCTATAAATAAAAACCTCTCCTTCTTCCCTCAGGGAGTAAGGAAAAACTTTGAGTAATATACCATTTCGAGTAAGGGAGTTTCGAGCACTAAAATCCTTTGAGTGTGTTTTACTCTTTGCCAAGCTCTACTCCTGACTTGATTCACAGCAAGCATAGTGGTAACGTAACAGTTAGGTTTGATTATATTATGCTTGTATTTTTCTTTGGAAATTTTTCCTAAATTCATACCCAAACCAATTTGAAAGAAATTATATTCAAAAAAGAAAAAGTTGCAAGTAATAGAACAATACTTAACTTAGTTAGCAGATAACTTTAGTTATGTGAAAGAGTTATTAGCACAAAGTATTTATGATATAATTGTTCGGGTAAGAAGAATTCTTAAAAAATTAACTTATTGGATAAAAGAAGAAGAAGAAATTTAGAAAGTATTAGAAAAAGAAAGAGAAATAGAGAACAGATCAAATTAGCCTGAAAATGTTGTAAAGCTCATGAAAAAAGAGTAAGAAGAGCACAAATTAGTGGTTGATATTGGAGTCTATATGAGGATAAAAGTGAATATAGTTCTTAATTTCTCTTCTTAAATATAAGAATTTCTTTTGAGAAAGTATCCGAGGCACTAAAGTAAATTATTTTATATTTCTGTTTATGACACCAATAATTGATATCAAAGCCTAGCTTTTGGAATAAAAACATGGTAAAACCTAAGAAAAGTAAAGGGTCTAGTATATCTATTAGCCATAAAATAACTAATAGAATTTGATTCATGGGACGTGGGTTGCATGAAAGCTTAGTTAAGAAAAATGTTGATAAAATGAACTTGGGGGAGTCAAACAAAACGAACAACCATAGTCTTTTTAAGTAAACATAAAGAATGCTATCTTTGGAGTGGATGTTGTTTTGTAAAAAAAGAATTAAAATCTTTTATATTTTGTTATCTTTTTAAGTACCTTTAATATAATTTTACATCTTAACTATCTAATAATTTATTATTATTATAGTTGTAATTATTATTTTATTTTTTATAAAAATTATATATTTTATTTGTAATTATTATTATCTATAATATCATATCACATCACTCGCTTCAACGTGTCTCGTACGAACAGGCTGCCAGGATTACAGCTACGACTGCGTAGGGAAATGAAGCGACAGCTGGGTGCCCAGTTGTCGAACTGCTTGCACGTGATGCATGCCCCACGCCTTCTTCATTAGAGATGCAGAAAACGCACAGACTGTGACACGCACAAATGTTCTGACAGGTGAAGTATCCAAACATATGAATGCGTTACGCCTTATGTTTCACGTAAATCCAACCATACGAAATATTTAAGATAAGATTTATTTCCTTCGGAATGAAATTCATACAAATCCGATCCTTGAACCAAGAGAAACCATGATAGAGGATGTTTTAACAGTGAAAAAGTTTTAAGATAATAAACAACATATATAATATTATTTATATCATCTGAAACGTTAAATATTTATATTTTGACTAAATAAATGTACAAAAATATTTTGATATTATTAAAAGTACTCCAAAAGAGATCGGGTTATCCTACCCACTACTTTCACTGGAGCACACTCAACCATGTAGGTCTGGCCATACCTCCCATCACTTAAGCAGCAATAATATCAATCATAAAATAAATAAAAACTAATAATAAAAAAAATATAAGAGATGGTCAATATTATCAGAACCGGACCGGTTCGACCTGGTCAGTTGACCGGTCCGGTCTAATCTGGTTTGGTCAAATAGTATATTTTTTCTAATTTTAATATGATTAATAGAATTAAAGGATAAATTAAAATAATAAAGTATTATTTAATATATATATATATATTTAAATTGATATCTATGATTTAGATTTTTCAAAAATAAAAAATCAGTTCAACGGGTTGAATTAGCGAATGTTGTACCGTGAATCTGACTGGTTCAACCACCGGTTCTGAGTTGAATTAACGGATCGAACTGGTTCAACCGGTTGAATTAGCCAATGTTGTACCATGAATCTGACTGGTTGAATTAACGGATAGAACTGGTTTGACCGTGAATCTGGTTCAACCACCGGTTTTGATAACAGTGTGGATGATAAAAAAAAAAAAAAGGAAATGCTATGGCAGACATATGTATTGGGAGAATCTCCCTGTAAATGAAATATTTCATTTCCTTCCCCCAGCCAAATAGCCATGCCCGATTTCTAGACCACTGATTCAACTTATTACTAGATTAACGCATCTTTACCTAAAAATTGGGCCGTCAAAAGGGAAGTTTCCATTTAGACACAACCCTTTCATTGCTTTTTCAAATTGGGCTCTTAATTTGACCATATATGAACTTTAATTATCAAAATGGATTTCGCTTTTACTCCTTTCTTTTATCACTTTTTTTTTTTAATTTCATAAAGCCATAAAAAAAATTCTTTTTTTTTACAATTGTTAAACTGATCTTAGCTTATTATAAGGTAAAAATAAATAAGATTTTTTACTGTCTATAAAAGAAAAAAAATGATGAAATGGAAGATAAAAAGACCATAGTTTCCTAAACATTCATAAAGTTCTAGTAATCTTAGTTCTCAACTGTCCGTTTTAAAATTTGAGAAAACACTTGACGGGCCAATTTTTCTAACAAAAACAAAAGGAATGGCCCATTTGGAATTATCAGAAAAACTTTGTCGATTACAAAAAAATTCCACTTGCAAAATTAAATTCAACCTGACCAATTTTGTAATTCAAGCTAGCTTGGGCTAAGGGATGCAGTAACCCAACCCAATTTCAAATCTCTAAATTACCCAAACAACCTCTAGCCTCCTCATGCCGCACAATTCCCACATTCTTTTAAAAAAAAAGTTCAGCTTTGAATAAAAAGAACTCTCAATATTTTTTACATTGAAATTGGCATAAAAAATGAAATTAAAATAAAAAATTACCATCAACAAATTTGCATTTTGGATTTCTGCTTTCTG
>JAYJMB010007600.1:0-10072 GCA_036873735.1 Pouteria campechiana
ATAGGAACAAACTAACTGACTACCCAACTATTCAAATCAGAAGAGTTCGAATTTATTTAAACTCCTAAATAACAAACTTCCCTAACTACTAGGTTTTTCCTAAATCTTTGACAATATATATTAACATGCATTATACTTTGCAATAGGAAGAGCATGAAAAAAATGCATTGCTTCCAAGTGGATGAGGAGGTACTTATTCTTGTTTTGAAGTTTTATTTGGTCAGACTTTGTGAGTGGATCCTAATTCAAAAGAACTTTACAACTTTTGAAAATCTTCTTTGTAACATTACAACTACCCTCACTTTCAAAACCGAGCAACTTTACAACTTTCTTTAGCTTTAACTTTATTTAAGAATTCCTTAACAATCCAAGTATTACTTTTCAGGTTGTGGTAAATAATTTTTTGAGAGAATTTCATCAATTTTCTATTTGGATTCTATTTCAATTCATACTTGAATGACATTTGAAAAATATAGCATCCCACCCGTTCATCATTTTCATGTTGTAAATGTCAATATAGTTTTTTTTTATAACTAAAAATTCATTTGCTTGGGTGCTTGGTGGATCACTTAACTTCCTTTTCCAATTTCAGTTCTCTTGGATCTTTGGCTCTTCAATACTAGCTAATGTAATTTGCATTAAGATAAAGGAAAGGGAAAAAGAACTAGTTTGGAAGCCCAAGATCCTTATTTACAACTACCTTAATTTATGCTGAACATAATCAAATAAGTGGACTCATGAGATATTTTCATGTTGTGATGTTTTTATTTACTCAATTCAAGTATGGCATTAGCCTAAACATTCTGATAGTGATATGGAAGGTGATCCATCATTTTCTTCTAACCATTATCAATCATTCATACCCAATTAGTTCAACATTATAAGTTCAACTTATTAAACCCAAGGAAAAGAAAAAGTATATTATAGTCATGAAGTTAAGCAGGCAGTATAAGCCTCTCACATATAAAATCAATGTTTTCATCCTTTAAAATTTCCTTTTAGTTGTACTTTATTCTTTTCAATTTATTTCCAAGAGCATGTATGCCCCCATGAATTTATGATCAATTATGTCTTTACATAATAGTTCATTCAAGTATACATGAACTCAAAATCACAGTTGACTTGCATAAATGTAAATTCACGTATAACTAAAACAAAAGAAAGGCAAATTTATTAAACTTGCAGCTAAGGACAAATAACATAGAATTCAATGTCAAAACCAATAGTCACATAGAAAATATGACAACCATTCTTAAAGGCTTAAATAACAAAGAAATAATAAAAATAAAAAAAACAACACTATCAGAGTAAGAAAATCATTTTTCTACCAAATAGCCAAAAAATGCACCATAGGATGCTTTTTAGCACGTTGGGCAAAAACAATCACTATGAAATATAAGTTTCTATAAGACATTGACATCATCTTAAATAACATTACGGGTTTTGGAGTTTTTTCCTAATTAAACAATTAAGGGCTTTTAAATCTAGTGACTAAGAGGGTGCTTATTAGTTTGGGGCTTCTCTTTTGCTTAAGGTGTGGTTATCAATGAATTATCATGAAAACTTACTTGTAGGCTTTGCTAATCCACTCCAACATGAGGGTGATCTTGGTGTAAGATTGGTTGCGCGTGTTAGATTGACTAGTCAAGAGGAGAAAGTAGAGAGGGCGAGGGAGATCAACAAATGGAGATAAGAACATAGATGGCAACAAAGAGAACAATTGTGTGTGTGTGAGAGAGAGAGAGTATTAGTCAAACGAGAACTCGGAAATTTTCTTTTTAGCCAGAGCTAAAGGAGGTGAGTGGGATGGAACTAATGATAGTATGAAAAAAAGGGTTTTAAATAGGTTTGAGTATCCCCAAGTGTACTCAACCTTAGGATGATTTTATCAAAACTCAATCATAGGCAGGAATGGATTTCTGTTGGGTCTCATGCAAGTATATATGATCATAAGTAATATAGATGAGGTGAGTTAAGTATCATTACCATGAGGAAGTATGTTGTTACATACTAAGTACCAAACTTATATCAAATCAATATTATTTGATTGAGCGAATTGCAACAGTGTTATAAGAACTAAATTTAAACAAAACAGTGAAACTAACAGATCACAAGAGTAAAGTAAAGAAAGATCAATGGATTAAACATATAGAGACTCAACTTCACCTAGCAAATCCACTTATATTGATTAGTTGCATTAAGTAAATTATCATTTCTTTCATTATCAATCGGATGTGCTAAAGTATCTACCACCCTTTCTCAAGTGCTATGGTAGGTGTGCCTATTGAAGTGATCTACTATGTCTCCATGCAAATCCAAATCAATAAACCCATTAAGCTTAGGCATCCATGTATAATATATGTGCTCGTAAGGTCATACCCACATGGATTGCACATGTAATATGGCTATCTCTAGATTTCATTGCATCATATATTCTTCAAATCAAGAGTCTATTCCTAATTCTTCTCTTGAGTAAGAATTAGGAATCTCAATTCATGCATATGGAGGCCAATCACATACATGCATTAAGCATAGAAAAGAAGAAATAATATGGAAGAAAATAATTAAACTCAAAAATCAAACATCAACACAAGATTTATTGCTAGAATCCATCTAACCTGAGATGAAAGAAATTTAAAACATCATATTTGAATTAAACCAACTGAGTAATTGATAAACATCATCATAATCCAAGTTTGAATATTGATTAAAAAACAATAGATGAACTAAATAGAAAGAAAACAAAATATTCAAGTTGCAGTAGCTTTCTCCAATGATCTTCTTTACTCCAAAGCTCTTCTCTCTTGTCTCTTTGCAAAAATTCCCTTGTTTCTATGTTCTCCTCCTTAAATAACCCAAATTAGGGTTACTTTATGTGTCCATATGGTTTCCCAAAGTCCTCTTATGCAACAATATCAAAATGGCTAAAAATAATACAACTTTCTGCATGGGCACTATTGCGCTCAAATTGTTGTCCACTTCATATGCTTGTGGTACTGTTCACCAGGAACAACATTTGATATTTCGGCGATAAATTTTCATACAATGTCAGAATCACTTGATTATTAATGCGCTAAAAAGATAATTTTAAGAGCTACAACTTTTATGTTGAAATATGTTTTTCAAATGAGCCTCTATCTTTGTAAAAAATTGAATACAAGTGATGCCTTTGTCATATTCAGTAGATTTGAAGTCTAAGATAGTTGCAGTGTTTTGGCCATAATTACCACATTTGATCTCCAAACCATGTGATTCTTGATTCATTGGACAGGTGACTTGAAGGGATAAAACTTCTATGTGGAACATTTTTTTTGAATCAGTTTTCATATGTACCAAAAATAGCCTTAAAGTAACACCTTTTGTCATCTTTAAAAGTTTTAACGCCTGAAACAGAAACTAACTCCATTAAGTGCAACATATAATCAGAGCCAATGAGCTTACATCAATTGATGATCCAAAATAAGTAAATTTAGGTATTGAAACATGATAAAATATAAGCTTATCAATGTCTATGATCTTGCACACACCATCCAAAGTTTACTTATGCAGTTCCTCGAATTTGGAATTGTAGGATTGGTCACACTAGATTGACTCACTACACATATTTATCATTGTAATCTTCCCACAATAATTATGCTAGGAAATATTTTATGGATAGCATTCTTTGATGCACAAAATAGAGCGGATTAGTTCAATAGGATATGTGCTCACATTATCAATTTTTTGAACAATTCAGATAATGGAAATTTCTTCTAGCATGTTAGCTTGTCTTGTAATCTAGCTTTGTATCAATGTTTATACTATTATACTTATTTTTTTGCTTCATTATTTGTTTAAGCTTAATTCAATCCTAAGGAATAAATTAACACTTATTAGGCACTATTAATTAATGGATTATCAGATCCAGATCCTATTTAGTACTTGATAGTCTTGAGTGAAGCTTCGATTAAGTATTCAGAATGAACCAAATGTGTTGAAATATTTTGCTTAAATAACTGATCAGATATTATGAATTACTATTTAGTACTAACCTTACTAGTTAGATTTGCCAAAACTAATTCAATTGGTTCACCAATTTCTAATTTAGAGAGGTTGACTTATGTGTGCCAACCGTACTAGAGAAGGAGAGGCATACTTGTACCAACCATACTAGAGGAGAAGAAGAGGTAGAAAAGCATGTATGACATTACATTACTTTCCCAGTTAGCATTGTTTCCTTAGGCTCACTTCTCCTCTACTATTGTTCTCCATCTATAATTAAATGAGTAATAGGTTTGAAACTATTGGTGTTAAAAAAGGAAAAGGGGAAAGTTTGAAATTACTCAAGTTGAAGAAGAAGGAAAAATGTAAAGTTTATTGTGCCTAGGGAAGTGTAGTTGCTTAATACACAATAGTGCATGATAGAATTGGACACATTCATAGTTTATATAAAGCCCAATCCACATAAAATAAAAATCTTTTCCATTCATTAGATTTAAAGTTATCCTAAAATATAAACTTAAAGTTAATATTGTTAATAGTTTATTTAATGTAAAATTTAAATTAATTAATAAATAATAATGATATTATGGTTTAAATCAATTCAAATTGGTCAAACCATTGATTGGATTGGTTTGAATTGAATCGATATTTTAACCAGTTTCATCATCGATTTGGTTCTAATAATTGATTTATATATTTATTTTTCTTTATATATGCCATTTTTTAGAAGAATATAGCTTGAAGAGCATCATGCAAAACAAAGAGTAGCAAAAGTTTTCAATTTTTATGAAATAAAAATGAAAATAAAATAATAGTCACTATATTTTATAATTTTAACTTATTATCAAGTGTTAATTTTGGTCTAACTTTGCATCAATCTATTATTTATAAAATAATCTTTCTAAAAATATTCTTATTCTTGTACTTACATCATTACATCATTATTTGTCTAAGCTTAATTTAATCCCAACGCATAAGTTAACTCCTATTGGGTGCTATTAACTAGCAATTTATTAGATCTAAATCCTATTTAGCTGTCGATAGTCTTCAGTGAGGCATTGATTAAGTAATCAAGATAGACCAAATGTGTTGAAATTCATGCTTAAATGATTGATTAGATATTATGTGTCACTATTTATGTAATTTTGTGGTCTCATAAATGATTTATTTATTTTTCTTTGTGTATGTCATTTCATAGAGATAAAGTAGTATCATGGAGACAAATTAATTAGTAAGTTTAGCATTTTCTTTATAATTTTCTATTTTAGTTTTATATTCTCTCACAATTATTTAGTATATTGAATATAATTTTTATTATAGACTAAAGCCTTAGAGCATATATATAATTGGGCTAGTTGGAGTCTTGACCTTCAGGGATTGAGAGTATTAGATTCTTCTTGTTTTAAAACGTTTGTTCATATAACTAGTTGTAGTTATAATTTGAGTTTCATAGAGTCATTCTTATGATATTATAAATCTAAATTAGGATTCTTTAACTTTTCTTATTTCAAACTTTTTCTTGGTTTAGAGAATGTATCCTATATAACTGGCTTGTCAATGAATAATAAACCAATTGTATGTGATTAAGTACTTCTCAAAATAATTTATGGAAAATTATAAGGTAAGAATTTGTATAATTAATATTATAATGAGAAAAAATAAAGAAAAAGGTTGAGGAATTGTTAATTTGTCTAAGATAAAGAATTAGTTTAGCTATTTACCCATAAATGTAAAAGAGGAGGATGATGAATTCAAGTATTACATTGTGCATAATTATTGTATGTAATTGGTTTTATAGTATTTATAGAAAGATTTTAAAATGTATGTTTGCTACTTAGCAATCTTGGAAAATATTCTAGAGATTAATAGTTATGCTTGAGGTATCACAATGCTGCCATATTTTAATTAGGTAACAAATAGTAGGAAAATGTCTCGTGACTTTAATGGACTACCCTACTTCTAAAGATAAATATTAAATATGTATGTTAATAGATTTTATTTTTAATTTTTAGTTTGTAGGTTGATTAATCTTTCTTTATATCTTGTATTTATTTGGTATACTTCATATTAAAAAGCCTATTATTCATAGTTTACCATATCCTGGTTTTCTCTTAATAATTCTTTGGGCATAGTATTGGAAAAAGATTTTTTTCAGTTGTCATTCCAATAAAGATGCAGATTAATATTGTTAATTTTTGAATGAGGTGAAGAAGTTCTAATAATTTTTTTAATGTTTTTCTTCTATTTGAGATAATTTTATTATTACCTTAATATAATATTGTACTTATATTAAAAATTAAATTACAATGATAGAATATGATATAATATGTTGGAGTTAACAAATTTTCTAAGTTAGGCCAAAGTGGGCAAATCTATGATGATGTTGATTTATTTTAACAAACTTGTATGTCATCATTCAAAGTAACCTACGTTGGGGAGGTATCTAGATAATGATATATGAGTTTATTAAAATAAGTCAATGTTGTTACAAACTTGCTCACTCAGGCCTGCTAAATTGTAGAAATTGATAGCTCCAACATAATATATAACTAGAATTTAACCTTTAATATAACGATAATATTATATTTATATATATAAGAATTAAATTATCTCAAATTAAAGAAGAATAATATAAAAAATTAGCTAAACTTCTTCCTCCTCATTCAGAAATCCATAATAATATCATTTATCTTTTTTGAATTAATAATTGAAAGGATTTTTTTTGAATACTTTGCCTAAGGAAGTATTAGCAGGAAACCAGGATCTAGTAAATTGTACATAACAAACTTTTTAATGTGAAGCATAGCAAATAACTACAAAAAATGAAGAGAGATTAATCAATTTATAAATTAAAGATTAAATATGAAATTTATTAACATGTGAATGTAATATTTTTGTTTAGAAATAGGATAAATGCATTGAAGCTATAAGACATTTCCAATTACTTGTTACCTAATAAAACATGGCTACCTGGCAATATCCCGAGCATAACTATTAGTCTACTGGATATTCTCCAAGAATCCTAGTAACAATTATTGCATTTGTATAAATACTATAAAACTAATTAAATATAATAATTAAGCACAAATGTAGTATTTAAACTCATTATCTCCCTCATTTACATGCACGACGGTATACTTATATTGATCCTTAAGCTCAAATGGCTTAATAATTTTTATCTTTTATGTTTATTTTTTCTCCTTTAATATTAATTATATAAATTCCTACTTAATAACTTTCTACAAATTATTTAAGGTTTTGCTTTACCATATAATTGATTAGCCATCTATTATTTGAAATGATTCATTAAATGGTTAAAATGTTCTATAAAATCATGATTTTGACACTTAATAGCCTGTTAAGGGAAAACTTAATGTCAAGCACACATTTTGTGGCTCAAGAAAATTGACATAAGGCATATGAATGAGAGAGTTTCAGATAAGCAACTTAGCCCTTATGTTAATCTAGTGTAACTTAAAGAACAAAAGCTTGAAAATACTTTAAATACCTCTACTATTTCCTAATCAATGCATAATGAATCATTTTCAAGAGTAATGACTTAGAGTGAAAAGCTAAAACAACTATCGAAAGAGATGTTTAAAATATAGATTTGTGAAAAGAATGTACAAATACAAGCTTAAATGATGCATGATTAACTATTCCAAATTAACAACCCTAGATTATTATTTTGGTTGATTAATAACATATAAATCAAGTTAACTTATGACTGTAAATGTGAGCAATAGATTACAAGGTTGTTTCATACATATACATGTGAGATGAGTGCAAGAGTGCCTGTTGAAAATGATTTAGGCTAAACATCAAAATGATTAGTCTGGTAAGGAATTTATTGTACTTTTGGTTATGTCAATTTATTTCTAATAAGGCTAGTGTATAACTGTAAATATGAACAATAAGTTAAATGGATGGTTTGCCTTGCAATCTAATGCTAACAATGTAAAAAGTAGTGCATAAGTGATGATAAAATACTGAAAGCACTAGCTATTAGTCCCTTTGCCTAGGGTTAACCGAGAAGGGGAGGGGTGAATTGAGTTTATAAAATTATTGTTTAAAATCTCTGTAAATTTAAAATCACTCTCTTTAAGATATTTGTAATTATTTGTAAGAAATTATGCAAAGAAAGCAATCACAAGCAATAGATATGGTGCATAGTAGTTTGAGATAACTTCTCTACTCTACTCTTTCAAACGCACTTCCTAACATCTTAGGTTCCACTATCTTAGTTGGGAATACAAATTAGTGTCATTGTACTCTTTTAAATTCTAACTCTTAAGGGCTTAATTTAGTGTGAATATACTCTTCTAGATTCCAGCTTTATGGGGGCGTAATACAAACCAACAAGTTGATTATGAGTTACACTCTAACAATCACTCTTGTCCTTTTTGAGATTGGTCTCCAACACCAACTCAAGGAAACACACAAATAGAAATAAAGAAGAAAAATTACACTTTTCCTTTTTTTTTAACTTTGGAGACACAGAGGAAGCTTTAAACTCTTTGAACACTTGCTTCAATGCTATGGAATCTTCCCTTTTTGTTGTAGGTGAAAGCCTTGGATGATATTTATGAAATTGAATGCTTGGCTTGAGTAACAAAGAGGATCTCAAGGTTAAGGCTCAATGAATGCTTTTAACAACTTCTTCAACTTTCTAACTTAACTCATTTTATAAATTTCTTCAAAATCTAGCCGTTGGGGGTAGTTTGCACTCATTACATTTGAGGGAATGTTCGAATTGTTTGACTATTGGAGTTATCAGTTGCATGGCAGGCAACTCTGGTATCAATTTCACCCCAACGATTACTGTTCCCAAAAGGGGTTGTTGCAAAACCACATTTTACAATCCAAATAACTCCAAAATCATCACAAAACAACATTAATTAATTCCCCCTCATGAATTTGCATCAAATCATCTTCCAAAATACCCAAAATTACTGTTAACGAGTTAGGTTCCAAACCCTAGCAAAAAGAAAATACAAAATTGATGGAGGAAATGAATTTTACCTTGGTTTGCAAGCATAGTGGTCATTTTCCACCCACTTACAACCCCAAATCTTCACAAACCAGTAATGGCTCATGACCACTTGAATTCCTAGCCAAGAAGACATGCCCAAACAATAAGACAATAGAGTTTTGATCCATAAACTCATGGATTTCCAACGAAATCCAAGGATTACTAGCTTAAATCATCAAAAATTTGAGTTTAAGATGATGAATTTTTATGGCTAGGGGCGTGGGAACAAATGGACGGAAGGGGGAAGAAAAATGAGAAATCTAAGCCAAATAGGGTATAAATCGGGCCAAACCGTGGCTCGCCGCTACTACAGACAGTCATACAAAATCGATCATATCTCTCTTATACAACATCCAAATGATGCAATTATTGAGGCATTAGAAAGCTAACTTCAAAGGATACAACTTTCATGTTAACTACTTTTTCCAAACCCCATCTATGTTTAAAATTTAAATAAAGTGGTAAGTTTTGGTATTTTTGGTATTTTTCACTCATGAGGAACTGTTTTGGTGTATTGATCATAACTTCCTCATATGATATAAAAATCAAGTGATTCTTGATTCATTAGAAGGATAATTTTAAAATCTACAACTTTTATGTTGAACATTTATTCTAAACCATCCAATCTCTATGTCAAAAATTGTATACAAGTGACACCATTTTCATAAACAATTTCTTTTTAGCATACTCTTACCATTTTTCTTCATTCTTTTTTTTTCTCAGATATTCTTGCCATACTTTTTCCCATTAATATATCATTAAAATGCATCATAATATCCTTCAAATATCTATGAATCAAATCATGTAACTATTCACATATAGTTTTAATATTCTAGTTATATAAAATTCACCTGCACTTTATATACACTTGCACCATTTCATTTCAAAATTAATTTCCTTCACCTAAAGTCATCAGTCATCATTATTACCTAAAACATTTTTACCCCCATTTACAACACCTCGGGTGTTATAGTTAGGAATCTGTGAAAGTGATATGCTCCACCTAAGCTGGCTGGGGTTCTGCAAGAGTGGTGATGAGCTTGGAAATGGAAAATGTAG